>CM076571.1:457328572-457419062 GCA_034641835.2 Pinus albicaulis | reverse complement strand
AAGGATAAATTTTATAAAAGTTCCATCATCTCATTCCACCATTGAACTTCTAGCAATCTGCTTCTTTGCAATTTTCTCAATGTTTCATCAGCTTTGGTATATTTGAAAAAATTAGGCTGATATGGAAACAAATGTTTTATTTCATTTTCAAGATAAAATAAACTCTCCAATTTTTCATAAAGACTTTTCCCTGTTGGTAATGTTCCTTCTGCTCTACTGGTTGAAGAACTGGCTTGATCATCAACCTGTTTGTTTACTTTTGCAACAAAACTTTCCAAGTCCATTAATTTATCTCCTACACCAACAGGACTGCGCAAACCTTTATTTAACAAATCATCAAATCTTTCTTTTAAGGTAAAAATTTCTTGCTGCATGTCTGAACACCTTCGTTCAAGATTTTGCAAAAAAGTTGTTTTTTGTAAAAACTCTTTTGATTTCTAGGATGGTTCCTGTCCTGTCCTGAATTCCAAATTCTGCAAGTTGCTGTTTACTTTGGGTATTCAAAAAATTGATAAGTCTATTGGCTTCTTCTAGCATATTTCCTAACTCCTCCCTTGCTCTCTCAATTTCTTCCAGAGCCAATCTGACTAAATCCTGCTGTTCATATATTATTTGAATAGAAGTCCAAATGTTCTTTATTGATTGAATAATGTTATACCAAAGAATTTCTTTTAATTCACTTAAAGGTCTTTCCATTATAATATCTTTTTCCAATTATTTAACTGATTTTTCTAGTTTTTTGATTTCTCTTGTCTTCTCAGCAACACTCATTTTTGATTGATCATATTTATTTTCCAGAGTAGAAAGCTGAGACTTTAAGCTTTCGAGTTCTGTCACTTGCAGTTTCAATTCATTCATTGCTTTGATTAATTCATCAGAACCCTTATCAGAAGTGTTCACCTGTGTTAGCTCTGCTTGTTGACCTGTGATTGATGTACCTATTCCTGTAGCTACGTGTGTTGTAGTTTCTGGAATAATGGATTCATTCTCTTTTAATGCTTGCTCAAGTTCTTTTTATGTTTCAGCAAGTCGTTCATTTATTTTTAAAAGTAAGTCCATTACCTCCTCTTCTGAATTTTCCTTCATTACTTCTTCAGTCTAAGGGTGCCTTGAAGCTGGTAGTTTTAATTTTTTCCTTAATGCAGCAATATCATCATCTTTCTTTTTAATCAATGCTTCAATACCCTTAACATCCTTTGGATTGTGACCCAAAATGATAATTATTTCCTCCAAAGATTTTATCGTGTTATCATTTTCTTGGGAAGAAGATTTCTCAATCTGCAACTGGGTATTGGTGTTGTTCAAAGAATATTGCAAGTTATGAGCTGCCATTGCTCTGTCAATAAGTGTAGAATATATCATTTCTCCAGTTTTCTTGTGTAATTCTATTTGGTCCAAAGGATGAATATCTCTTGCTAGGACCTCAAAATTGGTCTTGATATAATCAGCTACTGTCTGTGGTTGTTGCACTTTAGGTTTAAAATGGCTCATTAGCATTTTACCCTATTGAATGTCAAAAGCTGACATTAATCTCTCTTGATTTTTTGGAGCCATTTTAAGATATTGATTATACACCTGTATCCTCAGTGGATCATTCCTTGCTTTTATATTGATGAAATTCTTCTTTATGTCTCCTGCATCTTTCATTGGAGGTTTAAAAGAAGATATTTCTTTACTTATCTGCCTATGTACTGTCTTTCCTTGGAGACCAGAGTATGTACCACTAACTGAACTTGTTTGCCGACTATCTTCTCTTTTTGGAATATCAATGATTTCTTCATATGATTCTACTTCTGGTGGAGGATTCACTTTTTGTCTTTTAGCCTGAGGCTGTCTTGAAGATTCCTTGGGAGGAGTAGGACCTTCAGCCTCTCTTTTCTTGCTCTTTTCAATATTCAGTGGAGTTTGCAAGTTTGGCATTTCTACTGGATCAGTTTGAGGAGGAACATGTACTTGTCCTTGTGCTTTAGATGTCTGAGGTTGTTCAGTCATTCTGAATGTTTCAAATACTTGTATTTCAGGCTCTTTCTCTTTTCCTTTGGATTCAACTACAATTGATGGAATTTTTTCCTGTAACTGCTGTTGAAAATTCCCTGCTGAAGAAGGACCAATGTCTGGTACCTGTACTTGCCCAAAAAATTTGAGGTCAAGCATTTTTCCAAGATCTTTCATTACATTTTCCATATTGACTTATTCACTATCCTCTTCAATTAATGTCCCCTCCACCCATTCATCTTTATTAGCATACTGTTCCACTTCTGGAATCCTATGATGGATGTAAGGTGCTGATTTATTTTTCATTCTTTTTTCACAAATGAAGCCAAATGGGTCATAAGAGTCCCAATAGAAAATCTTTTGCAATCTGAAATGATCTTCTAGTATTCTCTTAGCTTCATGTCCAGATTCCCTAGAATTGCATATAAATGGACCTAATTGTCCTTTGATTCGGAGTTGGGCTTTCTTCTTTGCATTACAAAAATGAATAATATCAGAGTTATTCATTTTCCTGAAGTACTCTAAAGCAAAAAGTCTCATAGGCACATACTTTGGCAGTTTGAATGGACATAATTCACATCCATATATTCTGATTTCTGTATAATTTTGGTACAAGTACCAATCACCAATTTTGTAGTGTTTTGAAAGTTGCAGAGTTTTCTTAATTTCATTGTTGAGTCTTAAAGGAGGAACACCTGTCAACAAGGTAGTTGCAGGGTGTATGAATAGATCAATGAATTCATTATAGGAATAAGGAGAATCTCTGGAATTATGGGTGATGGCTGACCAAAATATGACAAACCTGGGATTTCCTTGGACATTAAGCTTTTGAACATGGAAAGGAAAGTTTTCAGACTGGTAATAGATCATGAGATGATAGATAACAGAGGAATATTTGAAGACTTTCTCATTTTCCAGTCTCATGAATTGGTCATGGATTTTGCTGGCTATGTAAGATGCAAAATCATATTTGACAGCAGGAGGCTATCCAGGAGTGAAGATAGACAATAATACTAGAGTTAACTCATCAACATACTCACTAGTATTAAAGCCCATGATAAAATAAATCATATTCAGGATGATCTGGCCCATTTCAGTAAAAAAAGCACTAACATAAGGAGGTGGGCCCTTTGGCTGATGTTCAGGTAACATGAAAGTCTGACAGATGCATTTTACCTCTTCAAGGGACAACTAGGTAGATTTTTCAAGCAATTCTCCAATGAGCAAGGGAGTGAGGTTTTGACCAGGTTCAAAATGGAGCATATCATTGATGGACTGAGCAGTAATAGGGAAAAGGACATTCTGGTTTGGGGATAAAATTTCTCTCTAAATTGAATCATAATTAGCATGGAAATAATGGATAATTTCAGGAAAGATATGGACTGAGGGTAAAAGGTATATCAGGAGATTAGATTCCCATAGCCCAATAACGTCCAAGCCATTAAAATAATTATTTTTGCAATGACAATGAATTCGAAGGGGGCTTTCACTGAAAACTAAATCTTTGATCTGAAAATATTTATCCACTAATGGAAAATATTCCAATTCTCTATGAAGGGTGTTCAATAGAGCAACATTCAAGGCTACAGGAACTTCCATTCTTGGTTCTTGTGTATTCAAAGATGGAAATTCGGGGGCTTTTATGGAAATTTAGCTGAATTACAGGTTTCGACAGGGAAACGGGTATAATTGCAAGCTCGGGAATCTAATTTGCAGTTTTAGGACCAAGGAATGAACTAGCAATCAATTTTTACTCTGTTTCAGTGGAAAAAAAAAGGAAAACTCAGTTTCTTTCAGAGTTCAGGGCTAAATGGAGTAAATACATTTTTTTAGAGGAAAAACTGTGATTAACAGGTACCAGCTGGCTGTGGATGGAAGTTGGAACACTGGTTTCATAGTGGCTTTCAACAAAATTTAGTTGAACAGTAATTTGACAGTCGATTTTGAATTTCTTCGCACAGAGGGCACAGTCACTTTCAATATACAAAATGATAAAAAATGCGCGAAGTTTTGTTTTATTCGTAAAGTCAAAAGGAATTTTTTATTATTTTTGAGGATGATGTCATCGGGTATGACAGACATGTCACGGGGAATGGGCGGTAAGCGGTATATTCCGCACCACTTTTGGGAGTAGGCGGTTTTTTACGAATTGGCAGCGATTCCATTGAGCACACGACGTGTGACAAGTGTACTGTTTGGAAACCCCTCTGATTTCGCGTGTTAATCTTCGTATAGGGGATGGCTAGTGGAATGTTTGTGGGCCGTAGATCTTGAGTAGAGTGATCCAATGGTGGACCGGATGGGAAACGATGGGGGAGTTAACGCGTTGGCCCGACACGATTATTTATGAGTTAATAATTCCGGGAAGCTTTCTATTGGCAGAGGGGTAAGATTATTAATTAATCCAGGTGATTAATTACTCTCTTTGGTTTATGAAGGGTCGGGGTTATGGATGGACTTGGGGTTTTATTTATTTTTTCATTTTAAACATATAAAATACATGTTTAAACTTTTTTTTTTGTATATTTTTTATTATATGATAATTAAATTAAATCAATTCAATTAACATAGGGGGCAGGACTAGTTATTGTGGGGTTTTTATTTAATAAAGTGGATTAAATAAAATTTGGCTAAAACTTATAATAAATGGGTTTTTTGGGTTATTATTATAAAAGGGAGTTATAGATAATAGGATAAGGTATTTCAATAGGGATTTAATAAATAAATTAAATGTTAATATGACAAGGGAAAAAGGAAAACTCAAAATACTTTACACAACTAGGAAAGTGAATATTTCTGAAGCAACTTGCATTATATCAACTTCAACACTTAGACTTAGAATAGCAAGTAATTTTGAGGGATTTTTATGAAATATAGCATGATTTTCCTAAGTAAAATGGAATTTTACTTCGGAAAATATTAAAAGTGAGTGAGTGTAATGATGAATAACTTCATGTACTTAGGTCTTTTCAATTATTGGGCCGAGGGTCTGGTCTCTCCAAAAGTCAAGGAAATGCCTTGAGCCCCTTTAATCTTCAAATTCCTTAGCACTTGGGGGAAATTAGTAAATTGTTAGGGAAAAAGTGAGATGGGAAGTTAATGATTTTGACCTTGCTCTGTTGTGAACTTCTTCCAATGTAGTATCTACCTTTGCACTTAGTGATGAAAGTAAAATTGAACATATTTGGAACCATCATTCATCACATGTAATTCTGCAACAACATCTACCTGCCCTACCTACTTACTCTACCATTTTCTCTTCTTTATTAGGGGGCACTTAGACTGGAAAACCCTTTCAATCTTCTTTTTCTTTTACATGGAAAATATATATATTTCTACACTTATTACATCCAAGGGCTCAGATTAAACTATTGAGCACTTTAATTAACTCTACCTATCTACTTATCTGCCAAGATTCAACAGTTTGGCTAGATATTTATTCTCTATTCTAGAACATGAAATTAAAAAATGAATGAGTCAAGTTTAAACAGTTTGACTCTTCATGAATTGTGGCAAAAGTTTGACAAGCTACACACAATTGCTTATTACAGAAAATGAAATAGTAGTGGCATTTAAACTTACACACTTTCCTGGTCTATTTTTGTTTGGGGTTCATTTCTTTCACTTTTTTGACCATTTTATTCTTTTTACCCTTTGATTTTTCTTTTAGGGTATACCCTCTTTACATTTTTTAAATTTTTTGATTTTTTGATTTTTTTAAGAATATGGAACACCTTTTTCAACAAGAAAAAGGTTTGAACATATTGCATAGTTCAACAAGTCAATCATGAAAAATGACACCTATTGGTATAGGAGTCTAACACTGGCTCCACTTGGGGATGGCTTTTCCCGGCGAAAAGTCAAGAACAGCAGGTCAGATGCCTCAAAATGTCTTCAACTGAACCATGCAATCTTCTTTTTCTGGTGGCTTTATTGTATATATGATAGTAAAACTTCTGAATCTTAGGGCCTTCACTTCGGGCTTCAACTCCAGTAAGTTACTATCCACTCAAAACTTAAAACTTTGTTGCCCAGTTAGGAATTTTCTGCCTTGTTCCAATCCCAAACATGAATTTGTTGTGGTTGAAAATATTGAATTGAATATAGTCCTTTTTCTGCAACCTGAAATCTGATCTAAAACTAAAACAACACACAAAAATTTTCAAACCAACTTAATGAAAAACTAGCTGAAAATTGAAAACTAAAAAAAATGCTCAAAATTCTAAGCTTATTAGCACTCATTTACCTACTCTAATCTACTAAAAATCTTATTGAATCAGGTAATACAAAAATTTCAATAAAGCCAATCAAGTAGCTGTAAAAATAAATGGATAACTTGATTGCTTGTGATCAAAATTGGAAGTATGTTATGATTATGTGCCTTTAAAATAAATGATATGATGTGTAAAGGCCACTTTTGATGTATTTTATCCTTATAGAGAAAACATGTTTTCAGATTTGGGCTCATAAGATTCTCCATATAATCTGATATAGGATCAATAAAAGCATGATGTATGTTATTTACTTCTAGGCCTTCAATGACTAATTGTTCAATTGAATTATGAATATTAGACCATGAACTTATTTCTTCAGTCTTGTGCTTGAAAGAATAATCATCTTCAATATGCAAGTCAAAAGATAGTACAATTTTCTCTTGCTTTGGAGAAGGAATATTTTCAAAGAATTCTTTAGGATTTCGGAAATTGTATGACTGAATTTGAGAATGCAAAAGTTTGATTTCATTTTCATAATTTTCAGAAATTATATCAAGAAGCCATTTTTTAACTTGAGGAGAACATTTTCTTGATTTCAAGAGAAGAAAGAAAGCTCTTAGAAAATCCTCATCAAGCTAAAGTTCTAATATCTCATCCCTCAAAATAGCTAGTGATACTTCTAGGAAATTATTTTGAATTGGGAGAACATAATTATCATCATGCTGATCATATTTATGCAAATCTTCAGAAGAAGGAATGTCATCAATTATAAACATTGGATCAACATATTTCTCTTCCAACAATCCCAATATGTCTTGATTAGATTGGTTGCATTCTTTTTGAAAGTCATTATTTTGCTCAATAGGAGTGCTATCAAGCAATGGGGCCTTTTTGGGAAAGTAGAATAACATGAGCATCAACTTGCTCTTCTGTCCCTTTATGGATAAAAAATTTTGTACATTCATCAACATTAGAAGAAGTAGAAACAATTTCTTCATTATGTAAATATTTTGAGGATGGTTGCATGTTTAGAAGCAAATTGATTTCTTCTTCGGTGAGGGGGGGTGGGAATCTCTGAATTCTTAGATTGAAATGACAATTGATTTTTCCCTTATCTAAAAGTTGATCATGAAGTTGATTATTTTCTTTAACTCCATTCAAAACATTAAATGAAACATCATTTATTAATACAAAGGGGTTTTGTGGATCTTGATTTATCTCCTGACTTATTTCATCTTTGTTTAACTCCTCTTGATTATTATGACATTTAACTTGAGAATGAAAGTTTTGGACTTCTTCTAATAAATGTTCAGGATGCCAATTTTCAAAATCTTCATCAATATTTTTAAGGTAATGTATAAGATCTTCAGCTTGATCACAACAATTTTCAGCTAATGATAAAGATGGAAAATCTTCTTTGTAATGCTCATAAAATACCTTATGAAAATCTTTTAGAGAAAACAAACTTGCAGTTTTGAGAGCTTCGTACCATTCCCTTGCTTTTCCTTCTAAGGTTCCCATAAATATCTTCATGAGGCAATCCTCATGCCAATCACCCTTCAATCTTGATGAGTGTATATGAAATTTAATGAGATGTAGTAAAGGATCATCAATATTCTCATCTTGAAACATGGGTAGATTTTCATCCCAATTTACCTTCGGTAGTTTGTGTGGAAATCCAGGTATGCGATCTCTGCTCATGGGAGCATATCTTCGTTTTATTCTTGGATCATCTTGAAAATCAGCCATAATGAAAAGCCACTTTATCTGTACAACCAAGTTAGATCCTTATATAAAATACAATACATATTGAATCTTAACGAGAAAGAAAATAATGTCTTGGATTAAGATCCAAGTTGAAAGCCTCATCTTTCCATATTGTTCTTCCAGGTTCATTCCTCCAGTGGAGTCTTGATTGTGAAATGGATTTGGAGTCACCAGGTGGATGATTTTAACCTTTGTGTGTCTGATCCCTGTCCACCATCATAGATTAGATCTGAACCTGTAAAGTATTTCTGAAGAAAAAGGTTAGCCTTCCCCAGTCAGTTTTCTAGACAATTCTTTTTTTTTTGGTTTTTTGTTTTAAATAAAATGAAAGTACAACTTCGACAAATTATTCAAGAAATTTAAGATTTTGGATTAAAATTTTCTCAAAGAATTATTGAACTAGAGAGTCTGATTAAATATTTGAAACCAAGGTTCAGTTTATAAGCTAAACCAGAGATAGACTGAAGCAACATTTATTTACTATGCAGTTGCAGAGCAAAAGCATTTCAAAGGCTACCTGGTTGATCTTCAGACTCTGTCTATAGCTTATAAGCAAACAATAGTAACAATAAAAATGATTCAGATCCCCAGTATGGTCGCCACTATGTTATCACTCAGATTTTCCTTGAAGTTGTAAGAAAAGGAAAGAAACCCGAGGTAACCACTAACCAACCTTCAGATACAGAATCTAGCCAATCTATATCCAGAGAGGGCTCTCTCTTTAAAATTTAGCTTTGTTCTTAGAAATTTTTAGGCTAGTTATAAGTCCAAGAAATTTGGTTTGAATTTGAATGGTGGAATCCGCCAACTGAGGGCAAGATTGAGTATTTCAGGCCATTGGGCTATGGAGTCGAAAGGATGGCTTTACTGGATTAATCTTCTACACACAAGATGGCTTTGCAAGGCAAGATAGCCAAACAGAGAACAATTTTAGAAATTAAAGTGAATGGAATGGATTTTGAAGGGATGAAAGGCAATTAAGAATCTTTCAACATGTTCAAAGAAAGAAAGTGAATTATTACAAATAAAGAGCAGTTAAGAATTCTTTACTATAGTAATAAAAAATGTTTAAACCAGCGAAACAAGAGCAATTAAGAATTCGTTGCTTATAACCAGTTTAGAAGAAAACATTTAGAATAATCACAATTGAAATCAGAGTACACTTAAGTAAGTTTTGATTTATTCTTTTATGTCAATTATTCAGAAATGGAACATAGTGATATTATAAACAGATATAAAACTTAAAACATAGGATAGAAAGAACTTATTGAACTGTATTCGGACACATGAATCCTGCAAAAAGTCTTGAGCTTCAAATCATCATCCAGCAAACCACAAAGAAATTTCTCCAAAGCAATTTTATTCCAAAAAATGAATGTTACAGCAAAGTAGTAGAATCCACCCTCAATACTCTTTTCGAGGGCTTATTTATACAAAAAACTATTAAAAATATCTCATAACAAAAGAGATATAATCTAGGGTGACTAATGAATAGGTTACAATACAAATGGAGACAGATGGTCTCGTAGATAGGATAAATCAGCTGATGTTGTGTGCTGTCTCCTCTTTTTTCGAATGTGTTGGAAGCAGTTCCTTTGTTTTAGCTCATTGCTGTCCTTTTGAGCAATACTTTTTTGACTACCTTGCTTGTCTGATACTCTTTCATTCTTACTGATACACTTTAACTGCTGAACTGATACTCTTTGACCTTTATTTACCTATTTACCCTTTACCAAGATATACCACAATAAAGTAACAAATTTCACTCAAGGATAAATTTTATAAAAGTTCCATCATCTCATTCCACCATTGAACTTCTGGCAATCTACTTCTTTGCAATTTTCTCAATGTTTCATCAGCTTCGGTATATTTGAAATAATTAGGCTGATATGGAAACAAATGTTTTATTTCATTTTCAAGATAAAATAAACTCTCCAATTTTTCATAAATACTTTTCCCTGTTGGTAATGTTCCTTTTGCTGTACTGGTTGAAGAAATGGCTTGATCATCAACCTGTTTGTTTATTTTTGCAACAAAACTTTCCAAATCCATTGATTTATCTCCTACACCAACAGGACTGGGCAAACCTTTATTTAACAAATCATCAAATCTTTCTTTGAAGGTAAAAATTTCTTGCTGCATGTCTGAACACCTTCGTTCAAGATTTTGCAAAAAATTTCTTTTAGTAAAAACTCTTTTGATTTCTAGGATGGTTCCTATCCTGTCCTGAATTCCAAATTCTGCAAGTTGCTGTTTACTTTGGGTATTCAAAAAATTGATAAGTCTGTTGGCTTCTTCTGGCATATTTCCTAACTCTTCCCTTACTCTCTCAATTTCCTCTAGAGCCAATCTGACTAAATCCTGCTGTTCATATATTATTTGAATGGAAGTCCAAATGTTCTTTATTGATTGAATAATGTTATACCAAAGAATTTATTTTAATTCAATTAAAGGTATTTCCATTGTAATATTTTTTTCCAATTCTTTAACTGATTTTTCTAGTTTTTTTATTTCTCTTGTCTTCTCAGCAACACTCATTTTTGATTGATCATATTTATTTTCCAGAGTAGAAAGCTGAGACTTTAAGCTTTGGAGTTCTGTCACTTGCAGTTTTAATTCATTCATTGCTTTGATTAATTCATCAGAACCCTTATCAGAAGTGTTCACATGTGTTAGCTCTGCTTGTTGACCTGTGATTGATGTACCTGTTCCTGTAGCTTCCTGTCTTGTAGTTGCTGGAATAATAGATTCTTTCTCTTTTAATGCTTTCTCAAGTTCTTTTTCTGTTTCAGCAAGTCGTTCATTTATTTTTAAAAGTAAGTCCATTACCTCCTCTTTTGAATTTTCCTTCATTACTTCTTCAGTCTAAGGGTGCCTTGAAGCTGGTAGTTTTAACTGTTTCCTTAATGCAGAAATATCATCATCTTTATTTTTAATCAATGCTTCAATACCCTTAACATCCTTTGGATTGTGACCCAAAATGATAATTATTTCCTCCAAAGATTTTATCCTGTTATCCTTTGCTTGGGAAGAAGCTTTCTCAATCTACAATTGGGTATTGGTGTTGTTCAAAGAATCTTGCAAGTTATGAGCTTCCATTGCTTTGTTAGTAAGTGTAGAATATATCATTTCTCTAGTTTTCTTGTGTAATTCTATTTGGTCCAAAGGATGAATATCTCTTGCTAGGACCTCAAAATTGGTCCTGATATAATCAGCTACTGTCTGTGGTTGTTGCACTTTAGGTTTAAAATGGCTCATTAGCATTTTACCTTGTTGAATGTCAAAAGTTGAAATTAATCTCTCTTTATTTTTTGGAGCCATTTTAAGATATTGATTATACACCTTTATCCTTAGTGGATCATTCCTTGCTTTTATATTGATGAAAGTATTCTTTATGTCTCCTGCATCTTTCATTGGAGGTTTAAAAGAAGATATTTCTATACTTAGCTGCCTATGTACTGTCTTTCCTTGAAGACCAGAGTATGTACCACTAACTGAACTTGTTTGCTGACTATCTTCTGTTTCTGGAATATCAATGATTTCTTCATATGATTCTGCTTCTGGTGGAGAATTCACTTTTTGTCTTTTAGCCTGAGGCTGTCTTGAAGATTCCTTGGGAGGAGTAGGACCTTCAGCCTCTCTTTTCTTTCTCTTTTCAATATTCAGTGGAGTTTGCAAGTTTGGCATTTTTACTGGATTGGTTTGAGGAGGAACCTGTACTTTTCCTTGAGCCTTAGATGTTTGAGGTTGTTCAGCCATTTTGAATGTTTCAATTACTTGTATTTCAGGCTCTTTCTCTTTTCTTTTGGATTCAACTGCAATTGATGGAATGTTTTCCTGTGATTTTTGTTGAAAATTCCCTGCTGAAGAAGGACCAATGTCTGGTACCTGCACTTTCCCAAAAAATTCTAGGTCAAGCATTTTTCCAAGATCTTTCATTACATTGTCCATATTGACTTCTTCACTATCCTGATCAATTAATATTCCCTCCACCCATTCATCTTTATTAGCATACTGTTCAATTTCTGGAATCCTATGATGGATGTAAGGTGCCGATTTATTTTTCATTCTTTTTTCACAAATGAAGCCGAATGGGTCATAAGGGGCCTAGTAGAAACTCTTTTGCAATCTGAAATGGTCTTCTAGTATTCTTTCAGCTTCTTGTCCAGCATCCCTAGAATTGCATATAAATGGACCTAATTGTCCTTTGATTCAGAGTTGGGCTTTCTTCTTTGCATTACAAAAATGAATAATATCAGAGTTATTCATTTGCCTGAAGTACTCTAAAGAAAAAAGTCTCATAGGCACATACTTTGGCAGTTTAAATGGACATAATTCACATCCATATATTCTTACTTCTGTATAATTTTGGTACAAGTACCAATCACCAATTTTGTAGTGTTTTGAAAGTTGCAGAGTTTTCTTAATTTCATTGCTGAGTCTTGGAGGAGGAACCCCTGTCAACAAGGTAGTTGCAGGGTGTATGAACAGATCAATGAATTCATTATAGGAATAAGGAGAATATCTGGAATTATGGGTGATGGCTGACCAAAATATGACAGACCTGGGATTTCCTTGGACATTAAGCTTTTGAACATGGAAAGGAAAGTTTTCAGACTGGTAATATAGCATGAGATGGTAAATGACTGAAGAATACTTGAACACTTTCTCATTTTCTAATCTCATGAATTGATCATGGATTTTGTTGGCTATGTAAGATGAAAAATCATATTTGACAGCAAGAGGCTGTCCAGGAGTGAAGATAGACAATAATACTAGAGTTAACTCATCAACATACTCACTAGTATTAAAGCCCATGATAAAAGAAATCATATTCAGAATGATCTGGCCCATTTCAGTAAAAAAGGCACTAGCATAGAGAGGTGGGCTCTTGGGCTGATGTTCAGGTAACATGAAAGTCTGATAGATGCGTTTTACCTCTTCAGGGGACAACTGGGTATATTTTTAAATCAATTCTCCAATGGACAAGGGAGTGAGGTTTTGACCAGGTTCAAATTTGAGCATATCATTGATAGACTGAGCAGTAATAGGGAAAAGGACATTCTGGTTTGGGGATAAAACTGCTCTCTGAATTGGATCATAATTAGCATGGCAATAATGGATAATTTCAGGAAAGATATGGACTGAGGGTAAAAGGTATCTCGGGAAATTAGATTCCCATAACCCAATAACGTCCAAGCCATTCAAATAATTATCTCTGCAGCGACAATGAATTCGAAGGGGGCTTTCACTGAAAACTAAGTCTTTGATCTGAAAATCTTTATCCACTAATGGAAAATATTCCAATTCTCGATGAGGGGCGTTCAATGGAGCAACGTTGAAGGCTACAGGAACTTCCATTCTTGGTTCTTGTGTATTCAAAGATGGAAATTTGGGGGTTTTTATGGAAATTTGGTAGAATTACAGGTTTCGACAGGGAAACGGGTATAATTGCAAGTTGGGGAATATAATTTACAGTCTTTAGGATCAAGGAATGAACTAGCAATCGACTTTAACTCTGTTTCAGTGAAAAAACAAGGAAAGCGAAGTTTCTTTCAGAGTTCAGGGAGAAATGGAGTAAATACTTGTTTTAGAGGAAAAAACGGTGATTAACAGTACTAGCCGGTGGCGGATGGATGTTGGAACACTGTTTGATAGTAGTCATTATAATTCAGGGAACAATAGTTTGACAGTAGATTTTTGAATTTTTCAGTATGGAGGGCGCAGTCGTTTTCAGCATGCAGAAAAATGAAAAAATGCGCAAACTTTTGTTTTATTTGCAAAAGTCAAAAGGAATTTATTATTATTTTTGAGGATGATGTCATCGGGTACGATGGACATGTCACGGGAATGAGCGGTAAGCGGTATATTCCGCACCGCTTTTGGGAGCAGGCGGTTTTTTTACGAATTGGCAGCGATTCCATTGAGCACACGACGTGTGGCCAATGCACTGTTTGGAAACCGCTCCCATTTCGCGCGTTAAGTCTCGGGCGGAGGATGGACAGCGAAATGCTTGTGAGCCGTAGATCTTCAGGCGGATGATCCAATGGTGATCTGGACGGGAAGCTGTTGCGGGAGTTAATGCTCGGGCCCGTTAAATTAATTAATCTTTTCAGGAGTATTTTCATTGGCGGAGGGTAGGTTATTAACTAATCCAGGTGATTAATTAATTCTGTTTTTATGAAGGGTCTGGGTCAAAGATTCCAGGTTTTATTTGTTTTTTTTCGTTTAAAACATAAAAATATATGTTTAAACCCTTTTTCTATGTATTTTTATTATATAGAAATAAATCAATATGATTCATTTACTATAAGGGGCGGGGATAGTTATATGGATATGTTTTTAGCCAAAGGGATTTATAATGCGGGTTTTATTTCCTCATGTGGGTTTAAATACTTTGGCTAAAAACCTATAGTAAAAGGGTTTTTTTTTTTTTTGGGTTATTTACATAAAAGAAGTTATATATATAGGAAAAGGTTATTTGTTATAAGGATTTAATAAATAAAATCAAATGTTAATATCACAAGGGAACAAGGAAAACTCAAAATACTTTACACAACTAGGAAAGTGAAGATTTCTGAAGCAACTTGCATTATATCAACTTCAACACTTAGACTTAGAATAGCAAGTAATTTTGAGGGATTTTATGGAACGTAGCATGATTTTTCTAAGTAAAATGAGATTTTACTTAGAAAAATATTTTGCTTTAATGAATGAGTATGATGATGAACATTTTTAAATACTAAGGTTTTTTCGAATCATTGGGCCGAGGGTCCGGTCCCTCCAAAAGTCAAGGAAATGCCTTGAGCCCCTTTAATCTTCAATTTCCTTAGCACTTAGGGGAAATTAGTAAATTGTTAGGGAAAAAGTGAGATGGGAAGTTAATGATTTTGACCTTGCTGTGTTCTGAAATTCTGCCAATGTGGTGTTCTGCCTTTGCACTTGGTGATGAAAGTAAAATATTACAAACATTTTAAAGCCATCATTCATCACATGAGAATTTGCAATGCCATCTACCTACCCTATCTACTTTCTCTACCATTTTCTCTTCTTTATTAGGGTGCACTTAGACTAGAAAACCCTTATCAATCTTCTTTTCCTTTTACATGGCAAATCTATCTATTTCTACACTTATTACATCCAAGGGCTCAGATTAAACTGTTGAGCACCTTTTATTAACTCTACCTATCTACTTATTTGCCAAGATTAAACTGTTTGGTCAGATATTTATTCTCTATTCTACAACATGAAATTGAAAAATGAATGAGTCAAGTTTAAACAGTTTGACTCTTCACAAATTGTGGCAAAAGTTTGACAAGCTGCACACAATTGCTTTATTACAAAAAATGAAATAGTAGTGACATTTGGATTTGCACACTTTCCTGGTCTATTTTTGTTTGGGGTTCATTTCTTTCATTTTTTTTTTCGACCATTTTATTCTTTTTACCCTTTGATTTTTCTTTTAGGGTATACCCTCTTTACATTTTTTAAATTTTTTGATTTTTTGATTTTTTAAGAATATGGAACACCTTTGCACAAGAAAAAGGTTTGAACATATTGCATAGTTCAACAAGCCAATCATGAAAAATGACACCTATTGGTATAGGAGTCTAACACAAGGTTTGCAAACATTTCCATTCCTTATTATTTCAACACCTCAGCTTGAGATTTGTGGGGTCATGCCATCAGGACAAGTGCATAACCAAGGATTAGAGCACCTTGCTTATTTGGAGTAGTAGACTATCATTGCGTAGAGGACCCTTGACTTGTTCAAGGAGGAGATGTATAGCTATCCCAGTGTTTCATTTTGGAGTTGCACACAACACTTTGTGTTGGAGTGTGGCGTTTCAAAGGATGAGATTAGAATATTCCTAATGCAGGGGAACTATACAATATCTTTCGAGAGTCAGAGGTTACTGTCGCATGAATTGTCGTATTCTATTTACGACAAAGATATATTGGCCATTATGCATTCATTGGTCAAATTACGACAGTTCTTGATTGAAAGTAGATTTCAGGTGAAGACCAACCACCATGGTCTCTAACATAATTCTTAGGAGGAGGAGAAACTACATGAGAGGCAGCAATGGTGGATCAGTACAATGCAGGACTATGAGTTCAGCATTGTGTTTAGAGAGGGCCATGAGACAACAGATGCACTATCATGGAGATCAACAAAACTGTCACTAAGGAGCAGTGATGATTTGGGGGCCCAATTATTCTTGAAGAATTTCGATGACTCCTTCAATTATGAAGAATTGGGTGGGCAGATGATAGAGGATATACATCTAATGATGGATGGCTTATTACATTATCAGGATATAGCCTTCTTGATGAGCATATCACAGCTCAGTGGGAAGCTTCTGCCTACAACATATTCAAAACCTCATAGGTTTTGTTGGTCCATCGGTGAGAGGTTCTCATGGAGAGACCTCAAGGAGGATGCACTTCAACATATCATGGAGTGCAAATATTGTCATCGGATTGGGGAGGATGGTATTCTCCATTGGGTGGATAATGAGTTGGAGCATGATAGGAGTCATCACCCACAGTTAGATGGATGGGTGAGGATGATGAACAAGTGGTTGGAAAGCTACCTGCAGATCTATGACACAGGGCAGTAAGAAGCATGGTTGCGCTGGTTTCTCCTTGGTGAGTATGGTTACTACTCAACATTTCACATTTGTATGATCCATGCCTTGCATAATACTGGTGTGATGCAACAACAGGAGGCATTGCTATGCTGGTTACTCTTGAGGGAGTTTGGCCATCACATGACATATCACATGTCAATGTATGTGTCATTGTTTGGGACATTTCATAACACTCACATGATGTGGTAGTAGGGAGCTGGTTATGTTGGTCTGATGTGACATTCTACATGTCAATCAATATATTTTTGCTCTATGATTTGCATCATGATAATGTGAGGTGGCAACAAGAGTCCTTGTTGCTTTGGTTACTCTTGGGAGAAGATGGGCTGACATTCTCCCATACCTTGCATGATGATGATGTAGGACAGTAACAGGAGGCCTTACTGTGTTGGCTTCTATTAGGAGAGTATGGCCACCATACTTGGTATGATGATGAGGTGGTATGGTAGCAAGATGCATTGTTGTGGTGGTTGCTATTGAGAGAGTACGGTTTGACATTTCACATGTCAACCCATATGTTTCTATTTCCTATTTTTCACAGTGTTGAGATGATGCTTGAAGAAGGCAATGCCAACAGGGTCAAGGATGGGAGCATGGAAAGATACATTTTACTCCATGAAGCATGGTTTGGATAGATAGTTCATGAGTTGGGACTTTCCTTTTGGGGAAGGAAACAAATCACTTCATATATCTCATGTAGAGAAGAGGCTCTGAGACATCAGATGGTTGCCGCTTGGATGTTCATTGATAAGGAGAGGTATCTAAATACATAGTTGGAGGCCATACTAGACATACTAGAGAGGAAGCTATGGAGCTGGGGATTCATTACACATTGGAGCAGATGGGGAGACCTTCCATATGAGGATGCCATTTGGAGGGAGATGGATTGCTGCAGCATTCACTTTGAAGTTGCTTGAGGACAAGCAACATTCTGGTGGGGAGGACTGTAATATTCCCAATTTTCCATCAGTTAATTGGAATATTAGAGTTCTTACTTTTCTTCCTTAGTTAAGTAAATAAAAGGGTGGAGGGACCCATAAACCCCATAGATGAATAAAATCCACTTTTTTTGGGTGAATGTGGATTATTTAGATGGCAAATTTGAATTATGGAGTAGGGGGCAGCTTATTAATGAAGGAAGAGTGGAGATCATGGAGAATAATGAGGGAGATGATGGAGATAGTGGAGGAGTAAAATTAATATCATAGAGAAATAATGATGTGGTGACAAAGGAAGTGGTGAATTAAATGCACACAAGATGGAGGAGTGGAAAGTAAATGCAGAGATGATGGAGATCATGAAGAGACAACGAAATCTTCATGGAGGCTAGTGGCCACATGTGCAGTGTAGTTATGAGGTGGGCCAAGGCTAGGGAAGGCTCACAACCATATAAGGAAGACGAGGGTAGCAAAGCAAATCATTCTGGAAATTTGATATTGTATTTTAGTTTGAAATTTCTTTGCACGCTTCAACTGTTTAGCTAAGTTTGTTGTGCTGTTTAGCACACGGGTGTCTCCGAGCAGAGATCCCATGCTGAGCCACGGGGGAATTCGAGTGCCTACTCTGGGAAGGTTCTATTGAGTAGCCATTCATCATACAAATTTGTGCCACATTCAACCCCTCTGTTTGACACATACAGCTTAGGAATTATGCATTCTTGCTTGAGGGTTTGAGAGGAGGTAGTTCTTATCATTTCAGATAGGAAACCAGTGGAGGGATCATCCTTTCACCTTGTGCTTTCATTTCAGTCTTCCAAGCTCAGTATTTATACATCAGGCATCACGCCGTCATTTCTACACCTCCATGCAGCAACAATCCCTGTAGGAATTACACATTCTAGGAGTGTAGATCCAAAGAAGGAAGGAAGTTCTAAGTATTTTAGCTTGGAATCCTGTGAGGGATCTTTCCCTCACTTTGGAGAGATCATTCCCATGAGTTGTGAGCATATTTTCATCATCTAGCAGAAGGCTACAACTTCGGCCTCCTTGACAACACAGTTTATTCTAGCAGTTGTGCAGTTTGCAGCTGCAACTTGAGAGGAGAAAGGAGGAGCTAGATATCAAGCTTCTAGTGTGGGAATCTAGAGAAGGGATCAACCCTTCAAGCATTCAGCTGATTGTGTATTATTGAAGCCATCTTATTTTCAATTCATGCCATAGATCTACATACCCAGTGGTTATGTATTGCAGGCCCTAGGAGGGTGACTTTCCAAAGTGTGCCAATATGGAAATCCTTTCTGGGTTATCTTGGGTTTTCATCATAGAGCCTAGATCTAAAACCTCGACATAATTTGAGCTTCGGAACAACCTGATCTACACATTCCTTTTTAGCTGAAAGTTGTAGTCCCAACATTTCTAGTAGGGACAACTCAATATAGCCTCCAGCAGATCAACAATTACGCAATGCCTTCATTAAGAGGACTTGAGGGTCACTCTAGCCACCTCTATCAGCTTGAGTGTTGCTATTTTTTAGCACTGTTGTACATTGTATTCCATCTCCTGTTTAATAAAATTATTCAGCTATTATGTCTATTTTGATCGTGTTTACAGTTTATTTGTACATTGTTGTATTTTATAGCTATTGTGTTTTGTATTACTGTCTTTTCCTATTTTGGGATATTAAATCACGATATGCACCTCCAGTCACCCTATGCATGAGATAATAACTACTTACTGCAACATCATAAGGGAATAATCACTCTACAAATCCAACCATTACCTATTTCATATGAGCGGGTAAATATATAGAAGAGTGGGGTAAGTTGGAAGTTCTTGTCCAGTTACCATTCTAAGGTTTCATATCCACCTTTGATGGAGGGATAGGATCAAAGGATAAGTGGTGAGAACTCCAAATTAGGGTAGGATAGGATGTGAATTTCAATCCAAGGTAAGTAGTTGATACAACTTATGGAAACCCCTAAAAGGTGAAGCTTCTGGAATGTCGATCATTCTCCCGGAATTATAGAACCAACGCAGGTGCGAAGGATAGCAACCTCCTGATGGGCCTCTAAATTAGACAAAAAATTAAGGCCCATATAACCTTTTTTAGGCACATAAAATATATATTAAATCTTTCATTCTACACTTAATAATGTTTTTTAAGCTTTAATATGTTCTTAGAAAGGTTTAGAGATAATTGGATATTTGTGCCTAATATTAGTTATTTTTGAAGGATATTGTGAGAATATTGGGAAAATTATGAATATTTGGAGGAGGTAATTTAGGGACTTGCTCCCTACTACTGGAGGAACGTGATTGGAGAATAAATGAAAAAAATATCATGAAATTATTGGGAAAATCTCAAGTAATTCTGGAACTCCAATGATTTAGAAAATCTAGGAATGTGTTCCCTATCATTTAATGCAGATTCCTAGTGTTGAGAACCAGTTCCACTATTTGAGGGATTTTGGAGGGGAAATATTCCTCCTTTCAAGGAGAATGCTTACTCATCATTTTTTATAAGTACCAATTCGAATTTACCTCCAGGGGAATGTGTTTTTTAGTCTTATTGTGGAGAAAACTTGTTGTTTAGCAACTCCACTTTTTTTTCTTGCATGGATGTACTCTGAATGATTCAATAATGAATATTGATGTCATTTTTAGCTTCTAAGGCTTGGTTTCTTTCATAATAATTTGAGTCTCCTTGGGTTTGGCCATCCCACGAGCCTCAGAGCCCTCTTGCACAATTTATTTATGTTCTTTTCACTTCTTATTCACATGCATCTCTCATTTCTGTTTTGCATATTTTTGTATTTAGTATTGTTTATTTTCTTGTTGTAGGATTGAGTTAAATGATTGAAGTGAGTTCTTTTGCAGGTTGTTACAGATTCAAAATCATTATTCATCCTTGGAATAACTTTGGAAGGTCATCTTAATCATTAAGCTACTTGGATTTGGTTACTAGTTCACGAATTTAAGATTTCTGGAAATGCCTTGTAGTGAAATAGTAGTAAATTTCTGTTATTTTTTAGAATGGGTTAATGACCTTCATTTGAATTTATTTCACTTCTATTAGGTCATAATTTTAAATTTAATAACAAAATTTACCCTATTGCATTCTCACTTGATTAGGTTAGGAATTTGATAGATTAACTATCTCACTAGTTCTTGAATTTCCAGATTTTAGAGTTGTAATTTTCTGTTATTTTTTTAGCACGTGTTAACATGGTTATTTTGAAGTGATTACACTTGGAATGGAGACCTAAGACATCATGATTAGTAACGAATTTTGTCCCATCCCATTTTCATTTGATTTACTTAGTCATTCGGTGATTTATCTCCAAAATAGAACTTACTATAACGAAAACAAAACATCCTGTACCACTCTTGTAGCACATGTAAACTTGACCAGATTTTCTCCCAAAGTTGGTTTTTGTCTCTTAGGCTTAAATCATGACCCCTAAGATCTAAATCCATGATTGAGGAATAATAAACATGACTTAGGACATGAATTTTCACAAAGTAGATTAGGCTTATTTATTTGAATTCATGCTCTTAGGATTTCAATTACATATTGTTGTTCTTGCCTAGGATTAATTTCTTTTCAAAGCAACACTTCCATTTCTACAACCAGTTTAGGCTTTGATTTCATGAAATTCACTCCATTACATCAAATCAACAAAATAAGAACACATTTTATGCTACACATACAATGCCAATACCTCTTAAGTTGGTACGACCCTGTGTTGATAATTAAAGTTGGTAACATTGGGAGTTGCATCATTCTTGTTGCAATACTGAGGCTCATCACTTTTTGGCGTTGTTGTTGGGGAGATGTCAAATTATGCATTGTTTTCTTCCCTAGTTGATTCATTTCTTTTACTTTATGCAAACACAAAAATTTTCATTAGGCATATTTCATTTCAAAAACAAAAAATTGCATTACATTAGCATTCTTTTAAAAAAAATTAAAAATACTTCTCCAGCACCAACACCTCCCCCCCACCCCCTCGACTTGATCATGTGGTGAAGTAAGAGCCACATCACCATCCACTTTTTCAAGTAGAAGAATAAGAGGTGGCAGAGAAGTTAGAAGAAATGGATGGAGATGATGACAATGAAGAAGATCCTATTGGGTTTCCCACTCAAGATATTGATACCAGTGTGCGTATGAAGATAATCCCTCCATCTTTCCTTCCCAACTTCCATGGTACGAGGTCAGAGGATCCAGAAAAAATTCTCCTTGAAATTGAAAGACTCTTTAGATCTTATGGCTACTTATCACACACTCAAAAATTGAGATTGTTTCGTGCAATAGTGAAGGATAGAGCTTTTAAATGGTTCATGAGTTTGGGTACTAATTGAATAAGGTCATGGAATGACATGCAAAAGATATTTATAGAAAAATATAAAGACCATGATCTTAAGGAAACAATCTTTAGAATGAATAAAAGAGAATATGAGAGCCTTGCAGATATAATAGATAGGTTCATGTTTAATGTTCAGAGGGTAAAATTACAATATTTAGGATTTGACACTCTAAAAACCCTTTTACTTAGAACAAGTAGGGATGAGTGGATTGATTTCCTTGATCTCATGAGTAAAGGAGATGTATACAAAGTATCATTTGAAGAAATTTGTGAAACATGCAAGAGCATATCAAGAGGAAGGGAAAGAGTAAGTAAATCAACATCAACATTAGTAAGTCAAGATGAACTTGGAAATTTTCTTGATAACTTAAAAAAATAAATTCTTAGCAATCTAAGTGAACAAGTATAAATGTTAAGAATGAAAAATGAGAAAAAAGAATATTATGATATTTGTGTTATCCATGCAGAATCATATGCTACTAAATATTGTCCATCATTACCAAGGTTGAAGTAATTGTACCAAGAGGACAATGGAGCAAGTTAATCAGTAACAAAGAATATATGTTATGTAGCTCCAAGAATACCATGGGAGCCGAGTGAACTCGATATGATGCAATGAACTACTTCACAATTTCAATATTATTCACATCCACCTCAAAGTAATTGGAACACACCCCTTCCTTGTAAACCTTGACCATATCAACCCCAAAACCAATCTTGAAAACAAGCTTGGAAAGAGCCTTATGGGAGAAATACACATCATCCTCAATATTTTCCCCAATATCCTCCATACCCAACTCCATGCTATCCTTATCATCTACCTCCACCACAACGACAACCTCAACCACATCCATCTCAAAGATACACTCCCACTCAACTACCTATACCACCATTTCCAATCCCACACATAGAAGTATCTCAATCCACTTACAATGCTGAGGGATAATACTACCAAATATCTACTCTTAATCTAAATGGTATCCATCTTAGCTCAAGAAGAGTATTGCAAAAAGGTGATTCTCTTGATGTCATTGAAGGACAACATTCATAAAAAAGAAGATTCAAATACCAAAGAATCATGGGTTGCACTTGATGAAGAGAATACATCAAAATCAAAGATTGATAAAGTTACATTATGTTCACCATTATATCCTCCATGTGTTCAAGGCCACAATCAGCAAAAAGAGGAATATTTGAATGTCATGGTAGAAGAGGATACAAAAAGAGATCCAATTGTGCAAGTGAACCAAGGGCATCACAACTATATTGAAATATGGTTCCAGATAGTCATTAAGTTGCAACAACACACTCTTATTCAACAGTACTTGATATCATCTCAGTCAAAGAATTTGGTCTCTCATATTCAGGTACATGTTAAAGCATGTCTTGAAGCCTACACATGATTTTATCTGTCATCTTGATGTGCACATGGCTACATTGGAAGTATTCCTATACTTGAAAGAGATTTTGTTTTTTCAAGTAGAGTATGAGAGAAAAAAATTAAAAAAAATGGAAAAAGAAAAAAAATCTCTAGTGAAAACCTATTCCGAGGTGTCTGAGATTGGCTCATTGATTGAAAAAACCGACAAGGCAGTCAATGAGTTTAAAAAAGAGAGAGAATAAGAGAAAAAATATCCTAGGTGAAAACCTCCTTTGAGGAGCCTAGGCAGACCTACTAGTTGAAAACCTCATTGAGGCAGCTAGTAGGCCTAAAGAAAAAAGAAAAAAGTGAAAAAATGAAAAGAAAAAATGTATTTTCTCCATGTATCTCTCTCTAATGAATACAGGTGCTCTCCAACCTTTACAAGCAGCAAAAAAACAAGTTGGCACTAAAATAAAATGTTGGTCAAAAGCATAATAAAAGGAAGTCAAAATTGGACTACCTCCTCCTCTTCTTATATGCTCCAAAAGGACCAAGGTCATGCCAATCCATCACCCTCATCCATTTCCAACATCCACCCATCATTTCCAAGATTTTCTCATTCATTTTCCTTGCTGTCCTAAAATGCTACAACAAACCCTTTTTTTGCTACACGAAGTCCTGGTTTTTAGCATAAAATGTTTTTATTATATTTCAAAAATCATGCATCCATTTTCCGAGCTATTTCACGGGGATATGCATATATATGATGGTAACATGCTCAAGAAATTTTAGCAATTTCTGGTGCACATTTTGTGAGAAATCAACCTCAATCACCTACAACCATTTTTATTTTTCTTGAGATTCGTGCATCTAATGGCCAAGGTTTTTTATGGGGAGGTGCATAAGGATGGGGTAAAAAGTTCAAGAAATTTTAGGTCAATCTAGTCTATCATTTGAGAGATATGGATAAAACAAGTCTGCTACAAGGGTCTGTCCCGAACTGCTACAAGAAATTCTATAATTGCTACAAGAAGTTACAACAAGCTACATGCAGGTGAATCAAGGACAAAAAATATCCACAAAGGGACTTTATACGTAAAAAAATCAATTGGGAGAGTATTCCCATCATTTCCTGCCACCTTCTCATCACTCCTCATAATTCTTTAATCATCTTACCTTCACCCTAAGACCACCTCACACTCTCCCTCACCACTCATATATAGCTAGAAGCCTAAAACAAGCAGAGAAAGAGGTTGTTACAAGAAAAATTAACTTCATGTAGCAACCCATGTGTAAGCACCAAAAAAGCACTGAAGATGGTTTTGACCAATCATGGAGACCAATAAGACTTGTGAGATGAATCTGAAGACATTAATGGCACTACAAGGGGGATCCTCCACCAACAGACATACACGTGAAGACTCAGCAAGAATATTGCATACACAAAACTTTATCAGTCAAAGAATCATCATGTTATGAAGACTGGTCCAAAAGAAACATCATCAACTACAATACTCACATCACAAGCATCTCAACAACAACATTTTATCCATGGATGTGAAGCAGAAACAACAACAACAAAAAACCCTAGAAGACCTCCATATTCCAGGCTATTAGCAATAGGGCCTCCAAAAAATTATCACATGTAGCTTCAGGATCATTAGTAGTAGTTTTAGAACCACCAAAGGCAACTTCAACAATCATATCAACAACCTCAATATCACCTGCAAAAACACATAAAGGGTAAGGCTCAGGTATGCAACTCTCTAACCGCACCTTCGAATCTATTCTAGCTTAAGGAAACATTAAAAATGTGAGAAGGAAATGTTTTTTTATAGCCAAAATCAGTAGCAGAGCAACCTCGGCCTTATATAGCAGTCAACGTAACTTTTCCACCAAGACACACGCACATGTGGGAGAGGAACAAGACAAAAGTGAAGAGGACTTGAGAAAGTGGTAGTAAGTAGTTAGTTGTGATGGAAGAGAAGGAGTGTCAAGGGGTAACTCAGGGTGAACTCAGTTAACAGAAAAATAACTTTGAGTTTATTTTGTAAGCAATGAAAAAAAAGGGAAAAATTTGAAAAAAGAGAAAAAATCGAAAAAAATTGAAAAAGATAAAATAAAAGTGGACCCACCACCTCTTGGCATGCAAATATTAGCTACTACAGGAAAAATAGAGTTGCTACAGGAACAAAATTTGCTACAGGAAAAACATATTTGCTACAGGAAAGACAAATTTTCTACAAGAAGCTAACAGAGGGCTGTAAGAGAAATATTTTTCTACTAGGGTATTGGACAATGATTAATTAGTAGCTAAAAGGTACAAGGAAACACAACAGAGCTGCAAATTATTTTCTACCAACATAGTAAATTATCCAAGGGTGAAAGGTATTCAAGTCACCAATTTGATCATCACATCATTCCTTTCTTTTGCTTCAATTTATTGACCATCATTTCTTCCTATGAGAAGAAAGAGCTCTTTGTGAAGTGTTTTAAATTCCAGAATTTCATGAAAAGAATCTATATTGTTAGTTAAGAGTGTTCATAAGAATTTGATGGATAATATGATGTGTCATGACCAAGAATTTTTATCAACAGTAAGAAGCTTGGAATTCAATGAGAATGACATTGGTAATGAGGTAATGGATACCAAGAAATCCTTCTTTTCACAAGAAGAAGTGACATAGAAATAAGAGAAGACAAACCTAAAGAAAGGTGTTTCCATCACAAATAGAAACCATTACAATTGAAGAAGAGTAGCAAGAAGAGCAGCAAGAGGAGCAACATATGCACCAAAAAGTAGAGAATTACCAGGCCAACATACATGAAGAACCACAGGGCAAGGAGGATGAATAGGTTGCTTAGAGGATGAGCAACAATCTCAGTAGGGGGGTATGATGGGCCTCTAAATTAGACATAAATGAAGGCCCATCTAACCTTTCTTAGGCACATAAAATGCACATTAAATTTATCCTTCTAAACTTAATAATGTTTTTGTATGCTTTAATATGTTCTTAGGAAGGTTTAGAGATAATTGCATATTTATGCCTAATATTATTTATTTTTGAAGAATATTGAGAGAATATTGGGCAGATTATGAAGATTTGGAGAAAGAGATAATTTCGGGACTTGATCCCTACTACTGGAGGATCAATATTGAAGGATAAATTAACTAAATATCATGAAATTATTGAGAAAATCTAGAGTAATTATGGAACTCCAATGATTGATAAAATCTAGGAATGTGTTCCATGTCATTTAATGCAGATTCCTAGTGTTGAGAACTAGATCCACTATTTGAGGGGTTTTTCAGGGAAAGCTTCCTCCTTTCAAGGATAATGCTTCCTCATCATTTTTTATAAGTACCAACTCTAATTGACCTCTAGGGGCATGCATTGTTTAGTATTATTGGGGAGAAAACTTGTTGTTTAGTAGCTCCATTTTATTTTCTTGCAGGGATGTACTTGAATTGATTCAATAATGAATATTGATGCCGTTTTTAGCTTCCAAGGGTTGGTTTCTTCGATAGGACTCCGAGTCTCCTTGGGCTTGGTCATCCCAGGAGCCTCAAAGTCCTATTGCACAATTTCTTTATGTTCTTTTCACTTCTTATTCACATGCATCTCTCATTTCTGTTTTGCATATTTCTGTATTTAGTATTGTTTCTTTTCTTATTGTAGGATTGAGTTAAATAGTTTAAGTGAGTTATTTTGCATGTTTTTTACTAATTCAAAAGCATTATTAATCCTTGGAATAACTTTGGAAGGTCATCTTAATCATTAAGCTATTTGGATTTGGTTACTAGTTCATGATTATAAGATTTCTAGAAATGCCTTGTAGCGAAATAGTAGTAAATTTCTGCTATATTTTAGAATGCGTTAATGCACTTCATTTGATGTGATTTCACTTGGATTAGGTCATAATAATGTTAAATTTAGTAACAAAATTCACCCCATTGCATTTTCATTTGATTAGGTTAGGCATTTGATATATTAACTAACTCACTAGTTCTTGAATTTCTAGATTTTAGAGTAGTAATTTTCTGTTATTTTTTAGCACGTGTGAACAGGGTTATTTTGGAGTGATTACACTTGGAATGGAGACCTAATACATCATAATTAATAAAAAAAATTGTCCCATCCCATTTTCATTTGATTTAAGTAGCCATTCGGTGATTTATGTCCAAAACATAACTTCCTATAACAAAAACATAACATCCTATAACACTCTTGTAGCATGTGTAAACTCGACCATATTTGATCCCAAAGCTTGGTTTTTGTCTCTTAGGCTTAAATCATGACCCATAAGATCTAAATACATGATTGAGGAAGAATAAACACCACTTAGGACATGCATTTTCATAAAGTATCTTAGGCTTATTTATTTGAATTCATGCTCTTATGATTTCAATTACAAACAATTGTTCTTGCCTAGGATTATTTTCTTTTCAAAGCAACACTTCCATTTCTAGAATTATTTTAGGCTTTGATTTTATGACATTCACTCCATTACATCAGATCAACGAAAGAAGATCATATTGTATGCTACACATACAGTGCTGATACCTATTAAGTTTGTACGAACCCTGGGTAGATAATTAAAGTTGGTGGCCGTGGGAGTTGCAACATTCTTGTTGCAATACTGAGGCTCAACACCAGATGGTGACCAAAACTGACCACAGTGGAGCGAAATATAGGTGGTCACACCCCAGTAGGCTTGGAGGGAGTTTTGGTCCTAAAACTGGCTCAGATAGGGCAGTTTAGGGTTGAAATTATGAGGGATGAAAGGTGCATGCTTAAGGATTTTTTCAAGATGATGGCAAGGGGAATAGGATGTTGATTGATCCCATTAGGAGGCTCACTTGATCTGATGTGACAAAATGGCCTATAACAGAATGCCCCCTAAAGCGCAAAGTTAGAGATGATGACTGACAACTATAGTGCTTTACCTTATGACAAGTAGGGATCAAGGACAACCAACGAGCTTCATCTGTTACATACATTTATCGTGAAATTCTTGTTGCTAAGGGACGCATACCCATACTCAGGTCATAAGCTAACATAACATGTGTAATGATTAAAATACGCGTCCATATATGCAAAAAATGGAATCATGACTGAATGAATGTCTATATGATCATGACCATCATACATTGTGATCTTTGTATAACTCCTGAAATCGCAACACGGATGGATGAAACTAGATCCGGGGTCTTCTATATCGTTCACATAACCAACTAATGTATGAGTCTAGCCATGTGAATCAATGAGTTGTAGTCAAACATGGTAGACACCATTTGGTTATCGACCAATGATGTAAGTCGTTAACAAACATGAGAGAAACCATCGATGATGTTAGTGGCTCTCAAGGTACTATGGTACAATCGGTATGGTGTTAATGAATGAGATGATGTCGAACACCACACAAAATATTTCGATCAAAGGCCATTGGTGTAAACCTGTCGCTGAGAGTGAGGAAACTTTCCATTGATGTATGCAAGCACCAAGGTACCAAAGGGGTGTTCCTAAGTCAACTTCCTAAATGATGTGTTGATGTAGACAAGAAGCGACCTGTCGCAGGAGGGCCTTGATGTATCCCCAATTAATGACACAAAACGGGTATCGTGATTGAGAAAGAATGATCAAAATGATGTTGATATGGAATTGGATCAGGAAAGGCAGACATGAAATGAAGGCTTAAGAGTATTATTGTGAATATCAATTGAATGAATTCTATTGAACACCGGTGACATTGAATGGAGTTGGCAGCATTGACCCAAAACCGTGATGGAGGCTTTGAAAAAATGGTATGATAAACAAGAGACAAGAAAATTACCTAACCCAATGGACACAAAGATGAAGTGGAAAAGTGTCGTGTTAAAGAGTGACTCACTGCCATTAGCAAAATGGAATCCCCTGTTTTCCCAATTTCCCCAACCATACTCGTTAGTACCTCTTTATTTTTTAACAAGCTTGAGGATGATAACATATGCTTGATCTGTAAGTTCATCCTTCGGATGAATCCCTTCGAGTATATTTAACGAACGTTGAGAAGGAGTGGTTCGTATTTGTCATCTTCGACAAGTCCATCATTGTTTGATGTTTTAACGAGTCCAGGGAGGGTAAAAATCAACATCTTTTTCATGTTTAGAGAGTTTGAAAAAGATTCAGAAAAGAAAACTCAACATGTGCCTTTTTGTAGATAGCCTCTTAAGTCTAAAAAGGTAGAAAACAATACTCAAGAGAACCTCTTAGCCATGTTCGACTAAGGTATTATTTTTTCGTAGTTAGTCTATCTTGGTCCAGAAAAGGGTTAAACTTATACTGAGTAGATGTATTTTCATTTATTTTTACGAGTTCGAAAAGACAAGTGCTCGACAATATTTTCATGTTTTGGGAGTCTGAAAAGAGCTGTAAGAGGAATCCTCCTGGAGGAACGAGTGGTATAAAGGGTTAACAACTAGTTCCAGTCATTATGGAACTGCTCAAAAAACATAGAGGTTAAGAGGTTGGCTAATAAGACCACTCATCATAGTTATTCCTCAGGAAAGAGTAGAACAAACAAGTGAAATCGTATGATCGACATGTTGGGGTTCCCATGTTTTGGCCAGGTTGGCAAGACCAAAAGATGAGACAACATAAAACCACTTTCAGACCTCAGGATCTAGCCCTCCTGGGTCCAGAGAGGGATATCTCTATGATTTTCAAAGGTATATGTCTTTGGAGCTCAAGGTTAAGATATTAGGCTAGTTATAAGGCTCGGGGGTTTGTTTGTTTGGTTGCTGGTTATCAGGAAAGAAGGGTTCAATGTAAGGCAAGATGAGCATAGAGGATTTAGGTAGAGGTGAAGTATTACAGGAAAGCATTCAAAACCATTTGGAAATGGAGTCAGGAAAGGATTTACTTGCTAATCAGTATGCAGGCTTTCAATTGGGCTAGTCATCTAAAACATTGGATCTTAAAGATGATAGTGTGGTATGGAATTGGTAGGAGAGGAGGGAACAACATAGACTAGAACACAAACTTAAAGACCTAAGATCAGAGAGAGACTTTGAACTCTCAATGCTTCGGCCTCCAGCTTGAGGGATCTTAGAAAGGCCAGCTGGTTGCACAAGGATCTTAGTGGATAGGGCAAACTCTAATCCCCAGTGTTCCCAAATCTTCCAGCTAAATCCTAACAAGAACATCTAAGAACAGATTCATTTAATTCATACATCAGAGAGCAGGTAATAACATCCACCACACTGGTTAAATCAACTGAAATCAATTCTTAGATAGCACATTTAGTAGAAAACATCAAAGGCAAGGAGAGCAGAAACATAGGGTACCTAACAAGGGTAAATCCTATGCCAGATTTCTGATGCAAGCCAGTCGAACGAAATGAAATGAATTAAAACACAGAGATAGGAAAACATCACCGCTGATTTAGATCAGGATCCAAAGAAATGTGCTTGTCATTTTAAAAAGCATTACTAGTGAAGTACAACATTGCCAATAGCTGGATACTCAGTCTGAAATCACATTCCTCAGCCTATCTTACAACTTTACACAGAGACTATGTCTCAAAAGAAACAACTTATAATTATATGATAACTGATCAACAACCTTTACAATAAGTTTCTTCATGAATTTATAGCTCAAGAGGAGCAAAGAAGGTAGGTGGAAAACTAAATGCAGCATTAAAATTCAGAAGAGGAGAAGAGCCTAGGCCTTTTTTCTGCTTTAAATTCTGAGCATTCAATTCTAGCACTCCTTGTGCGAAAGAATGATCTTTTTCAGATTTCCATTTACTCTAGGTATGCCCCTGATGTACTTTGACTACAATACTCTGTAGCACTTTTGGTGAATAAACAAAATGAAAATAAATGATGCTTGGATCTGCCATACTTGTGAAACAAATGCTTTGATAGCACCAGGACTATTGTCAGGGCAGAAAATCTCTCTAGAACACGACATAGATTGAACACTACATGGGCACTTTGTCCTTTCGTGGGAAAACATTCTGTTGATGTGAAAACCTCGATGATATGGTTTTATGTGTGCTGTACCCTCTGTGTGATACATGATGTCCCTAATCTGGTGCTTTGCCTCTAAACCACTGTATTAAGGCTAAAAAATCTTCAATACTGAACGTTGAGCTCATTGATCATTAGATGGTATTTCTCTTCCGCTTCATAAATGTCTTAATCTGCAAAATCTGGGCTTTAATGGCGCCGGATAGGTTTTCACGGAGATTGATCTGTCCTTTGATAATATTTATGCTACCGCCATCTTTTCGGACATTTACTTGTAGTACCAGTTTCCAAATCCAACTTTGTCTGCGCAACGCGCCATTACAATAGTACATATGAACCATGGCGGTTTTCCGCCTCTCTGTAACCCTGCGAAACACGAAAAATGTTAAGAAAACAATGCATGGGGTCGGATGATGTGAGTGACTGCAAGGATGATAGTGGGACGACGGAGAAATGGCGAAAAAATGCAGAGGAATGGTGGAGAAATGCTCTGGCGAAGGTTGGCAAAGTGCATAGAAATTTAACGTAAAAAATGAATGTTTGACCGTGGAATGAACCTATATAACGGGGGCAGGCGGATGTACGATGGAGACCCGTGGAGTGGTGACGTGTCGGGTTCGGGAGATGACGGGACGGTCAACGACGGGGGTAATCAAATTTGAAACGTCCGATCTCGGGCGGAGATCGACGTTGGAAAACACGTCGGAGGGCGATGGACGGTGGGCCAGGGGTACGATGGCCATGGATTATCACATGTGCAGCTTCATGGAGCGATCGCCGTTGGATTTCCCGCCCTAGATCGGATGACACACAGCAATATCGCTCTGCGTCCATGGACGAACTTTAATGTGTGATGGGAGGGTGGTTTTCCAGCCGTACCGGTGCCAAGCATCGGATGATGTATGGAATCGCTGTCGAATGGAAAATACTGCCAGCCTTCGGAAAGCGGTGCGATAGATATAGGCGGTTTTCGAACGGGTGTTCTGGCGTGGGACCACCGAGGCGGGCGGACTCTGGGCCGTTGATTTGCAGGTAAACGAACGGTTGTGATGCGATCGGAGGGGTGAACGGTGCAGGCCATGGGCGCGATGGAGATCGCGACGACCGTCCAATCTGTATAGATCGACGGTCGACATCGCCCCTGATACACAAACACGCTAAGCGCTCTCCGGCTTGGCGCCTGGTTTTGGCACTGGGTCATGTGGAGGGAAAGGTGCGGGAGCTAGGCCGAAAGTGGCTGGGCCTAGACTATATGGGAAACAACGATCTTGGCCTATTTTTAGAGCAAATCAAGGCCAGGGGAAGGTAACGATAGATGGAAAAAGGGGCATTAGACCAAACAGGGGTTGCATGGAGGGTTTAAAGGGGATTAGAAGGGAAAACATGGGTTAAAATGGGGTAATTTGCAAGGGTACAAGGGGCAAATGAAGAATTTTTTGAGGATCATTTTTTCCAATTCAGAGAGGCTTATGGTGGAAATCAGCAAGGGGAGATCAATGGGTAGAGGGAATAAAGAGGTTTCAAGGATGATGTGTTTTCAGGGGAAATGCATTCCTTGAAGGCTCAAAAACATTTAGCCCCCTGTTTGCTTGTCAAAAATTTATAGGGGGCTAACACGGAAAAGAAATGGTGACGATGGAATGATAAAACCAAGGCTCCTCTTGTAGAAAAAGGCTGATAAAATGGAAATCGTGGGAGGTAGGATTAGAATGGTTTCATTTTTATAGAAACTCGAAACACTAGAAACTATGCTTGAAATGGGTTTCATTTTTCACAAGCTTGAAACATAATAAAAAAATATGCTTGAGAGTGGTTTCGTTTTTACACAAGCTTGAAATGGAGAAAAAATATGCTTGTAAATTTTTTTCATGTCCCTAACATAATGACTCAATCTGAGGTACACGACCCCCAAACTTAATTTCATTCACCTAAGTATAATATTGGTTACTAACAGGTGGATGGAATGGAGGCTCATTTATGAGATCAAGTGAAAGAATCGACCGGGAATTTATGAGATCTAATCGAAGACTCATATTGGAAGGGGATCTGTTTCACTTTTTAACGAGCTTGACACAGGAAAAGAACTGTGCCCATGACACCTTGTTTCATTTTGTAATGAGCTTGACACAAGAAAACCAACTCTGCTCTGACACCTTGATCATGGCCCATAATAGGCCATGGCGTCCAAGAGGTTCTCATCAAATGGGAGAACAACACTCTAGAAGGGATACATATCAAGGGATATAATGGAAATATCAGGCTCCAATGCCCCCAGTACATGATGCATTATATCAATGACTATATCATTAGTAGACACAGACATGGAACATGTTCCCACATAATTAACATGTGGTGGATGAGATGGTTGATTGGTAGTCAAATTAGGACTAATGAATGGAAGTTGGTTAATGGTCATGATTTTTCCTTCATGCGAGAAAAATATCACATGAAAGAGAGAAGAGACAAAAAATCCCATGACATAAACATAGTCATGCCCAAGGAGTTAATTAAAATCCAAAGGGTCTTGGACTACCATCACATCGATATAGACAATTTTTCCTCCCAAAGTAATAGGAAACTTAGGAAGGATCCTTAACGGTTGATTTGTTACTATATTAAAAGCCAACAGATTGTGGGTAATGGGCACAAGATGTGGAAAACCTAAAGCTTGCCAAGCAGTTGAGGACATAATACTAATAGATGCACCTTCATCTATTATTGTGCTAGGTACGGGTATATTATAAGCCTGTAATGTGATCTGAAAGGACACGCAAGAAGGAAGATTATATCCTGCCATTTGACTCCAATCAAAGGAAGTGACCATACTACTTATATGGGGTGCCAGGGGAATGGTACAACTGCCCCCTTGCGCTATGGAAATGGGAGAAATGCTCCCTTGTACCTTGGGAATGGGATGATTTCCCTCTAGATCATTCAAATCTGAAGAAACAAGAAAAACATGAGCGGTATGAATTTCACTCTCTATGGGAAAGGTACCATCAATTGAAGGTGGAATCGAGTCAAACATTTTCTCAACCAATGGTTGTTTAGAAAAAAAATTATGGGATTCATGTTTAGAGAGAGTGGGATTGACTGGAGATGGATTCTGATCAATCAATTCATCAACTAGTGGAGGATTGGGAGAAAGCTTCTGGTAACCATCTGGAAGTGGTGGATGAGTACCTGTAAGGTTTTCCAACACTTTTGAGGCTTCATCCATATAAGGACAAAGGTGAATAGGATGATTCCCTTCAAAAAAATTACAGTGAAATTTGATTTTACCTTTTTTCCTATGGACCCTTTATCAATAGTTGAGGGTTTGTTACCAACATGATCTCCATAAGCTGATGACAAAGGTTGATGTGAGACTGTGGACCAAACTTCTAATACCTCGGGAATACCAAGACAATTTCTAAGAAGGTGATTACCATTACATAACATGCAAGGGAATTTTACTCTGCGGGGCTGATTGGAAGGTTCCTCCATACTAGCTGCATCAGTAACAATGGTTGCTTGGTTTCCCCCTTGCTTATTTTTCTTCTTCTCCTTGGTACTTTTCTTCTTCTTCTTAGCTTCTTGGTTACAAGAATAAATACATTAACCAAGAAAGGAGGAAGAAAGGGATGAATAAACAACAAGTGAAGAAGGCAAAGGGTCAACTTTAGGATAAAAATCATGTTGATGTTGTTAAGGTGGAGGAGAACTCAGTTGAGAAGAAGTTTGGACATTTAGAACCATAGGGGTTGAAAATGACCAAACCAGAAAACCAATGGTAAACCTGGGAAGGGACAATGTTTCCATAAAAGGAGTACCAATATTTACAAAGGAAGGAAAAGGACCACGATTCCTGTGAGAGGGGTTTACTTGATTGGTAGACTCGGGAATTGTCGCCAATTAGTCTCAGCCTAAGATCTACTAAGGAGTTCTTCCATGGTAAGGATGTCATTTCACGATCAATTAAATGTTTTTAGAAATTAACAACTCAAAATAAATCAAAGGGGTTAACTAGGAAAAAGGTTTACCAAGCAACCATGAACTTCAATATACACCTTGGCGAACCAATGACTTAACATACGCGTAGGAAATCTCCCCGAATGTTGTGTTCAGTGTATCACGGTATAAAAGGCGGTAGAATCAGTTACCTATGGATGGATAGAAACCTATAGGGGACTCCCAAAATATACTTGACAATACATGGGAGTGCAGTCCATAATAGTGCCATATAATGTGTAATCGTTGGATGAGAGGTTTCCCATATACTTTTTATGTGTGGAGCACCGTCTAATATACCCGAAGGTACGTGGAGAAAAATCCTATACACTTACGTACATGGGATGGGATATTACCCCCAGATTGTAGGGTTGGAAAAAATGACATCTCTTATGTTTAAAGACATCAGAACACGTCTCTAGCCTAGACCTCTAAATGTTTGCATTAATGTTTCAAATGCTCCTTAGGTTGATTCAATAATTTTTACTGTTTATCTTTGATTAAGTTACAGTTTTAGGGCTCACCATGAATGTCATTTGAATACCCTGAAATGTAAATCTAGCACGAGAAAATATGAATCTTTTCTCTTTCAATGAAAATCTAGCTAAGGAAGGGAAGAAACAATCAAGATGCAACACAGAATATGAAACAAACAATATGCAAGATGCAATTTCCATTTTTGATGCAACCATTCCTAATCTTATGTACATGAAAAACCCTAAATGCCAAATGTAAATTTTTTATTTTCACCACACTTAATTTTCAAAATGAAGAAAACTAATATTCAAGTGCTCAATTACAGATTCAACTACATTTTTTAGAACGAGGACTCAAACAACAATTCATCCAAGCGATCAACAATCAAACAAAACAAGTTTGCAAGCGACCAAATGATTAGAACAAATAAATATTGAAACCAATTCCTATCAAAGGAAAACAAACACAAATGCAAACTGAATGGGGGTTTTAGAGAGACGACAATACACTCAAGACACAAGGAAGCTCAATTGGAAGTAGGTTGATCAAAGAGGGGCTAAAAAACCAAGGAAAAATTGTGCAAATTAGGGACCAATGCTGGCGCAGAGAAGGCACCAGTGCTTTGCAACATTGGGACAGAGTGGGCCACGGTGAGGTGCAATGCTCTGTAAAAGGCACTCGAGGAGCGTTGGGACTGGGAAAGAGGATTCCGACACAAAAAATACAAAAATGTTAAATGAAGCCACTTCCTAGGTCTATTCTTGGTTGGATGATGCAACAAAGGTTTGTCAAGGAGGTAATCAAACAAAATGGACAAGGAAAACCACTAAGGGAATACTCCATTCCCCAATGGAGTCGCCAATTTTCTATATGATATTTATGATTGTAGACAAAGGTATCTCCCCTAGGTTCGGTTTTCAACCTAGAACAATAGAGAGACGAGGAACCCAATTCTTTTCCTTAAAGTAAATAGATGACAGAGTGGGGCCTACCTGGAATATGTCGCACGGTTCGCTCCTTATTTATCTTGGAAGATCCAATTCCAGATATAATCGCCAAAATTAGGACCAACACAGTTATATAACACAAGCCAATAAACTACAACATCTATGCAGTATCATCTAAGTACTCTATTAAACAAACCAACATGGTATTGAAATAACGACATCAAATATAGGAAAACAAAGAATTATTTGCATCAATATAAATGGAAAGAGATTACAACCATAAGTGGTAGTTAATCATGTAGAAGAGATCCTTCAAGTTGTTTACTCGTCCTTTCCTTGTCACAATATGCACCTCCAGTCACCCTATGCATGAGACAATAACTAGTTACTGCAGCATCATAAGGGAAAAATCACTCTCCAAAGGAAACCATTACCTCTTTCATATGAGAGAGTAAATATATAGAAGGGTGGGGTAACTTGGGAGTTCTTATCCAATTACCGTTCTAAGGCTTTAGATCCACCTTTGATGGAGGGATAAGATCAAAGGATAAGCAGTGAAAACTCCAAATTAGGGTAGGATAGGATCCAAATGTCAATCCAAGGTAAGTAGTTGAAACAACTTATGGAAACTCATAGAAGGTGAAGCTTCTAGAATCCTAATCATTCTCCCAGAATTCTAGAACCAACGTAGGTGAAAAGGAGAGAAGCTTGCTGGTGACCAATGTTGGCCACAATGGATCAAACTGTAGGTTGTCACACCCCAATAGGCTTGCAGGGAGCATTGGTCCTAAAACTAGCTCAGATAGGGAAATTTAGGGTTGAAATTTTGAGGGATGAAAGGTACATGCTTAGGGCTTTGTGCAAGATTATGAGAAGGGGAATAGGATGTTTATTGATCCTGTTAGGAGGCTCACTTGATCGGATGTGAAAAAATGGCCTATAACAGTCTAGATTTAGGAATAATAGATATGTGGTATGACTATTATTTGCTTTATACATTCTTGCACTTCCCATTGAGTATTCTTACCTATTTTAGATGAAAGTGTACGATGAATAGGCCATGATAGATACAAGACAAAAGAGGATTGTTGAGGTTACCATAGTGGTGAAGTGAAATTAAACTATCATACTATATGGGCACCATGTGGGTGCCACATGGCATGTCAAGGCGACATTGTAGAGCTAAACAAAGAAAAATTTAAGTCAATGATAACTTTTGATGCTATGATGTTGTTTGTTTGTAGCTTTTGAAAATTCTAGAAAAAATAAAAAAATTTAGACCCCATTCTCATAATTGTTCTTGGGATTCGGTTCAACATAGTAACCACATCTCCTTATTAGGGTGAATAAGGGGGTGTGGTACATAGTGGTATCAGAGTGAGGTTTCCAACACTAGACCTTGGGGTGACAATGAGTCTTTAGGGCCGCATGCTATGTGTTAGACTTGATTGCCATGGAATTGATCTATTGTGTTTCCTAATTATGTGTGTTTATGATATGTATATGCATTGTGACAAGCCTCATTAATAGGTATATAACAAGGCCCATCTAGCCATCCTTCAACCTATATTTACCTCTTTCCTCACATTTGATAACATCTTTTTGACTATAATGTGTTTATTAGGAAGATTAAAGGATGTTTATCATATCTAGCATCCTAACATGATTAATGTGTAGGAAAAGAGTGCATTAATTATGCAAAGATATGTTGGAGGAAACTGGAGAATATGTAGGATGTTTTCCCCTACATTTACTCACCTACAACTAGACTTGCTCCCTGTATTTACTCACCCATAGTTCAGGGATCTACTAATATTTGATGCACTCAAGGATTGCGAGGATCTCAGGGAGAAAGATCCACCTTTTTAGGGATTTTGGAGGGAAGCAACCATCTTTCCAAGGAGGGTTCCATTCAGTCATTTTTGTATAAATAAGGAAGCCCAAGGGTTTAATAGGATTCAAAGTTTTGGAGAAGATAAAGACTACTAAGAGCTAGGAACTTTTACTTGTAATTTTCATTCCTTTTCTCATGTACTTGAGCATTATTTTAAATTCACGAGAAGCCTTTTGTTATATTCAATCTGAGTTTTCTTTAGAGGGTTGAGTCCCCATGGGTTAGGGCCAAACCCATAGGCTATATTATCTCTCTTCTACATATTTTATTCATACATTTTCTTTCCTAGCAATATTCCCTTTCCTTTCTAGAAGAATTTGCTTATGAGAAATTTATTGTGTAGGTTTGTCAATCACATCTCTTGTGGGAGGTATGGTTTAATATATTGTGTTGGAAAGCCAAAAAGGTGTAGTTATTTTCTTTCTATAGTAGTTAGATCTCTGATTAGCCTTATTTTTGCATCTCTTTTTCCTACAAATTGGTAATTGGTTTAACCGTTTTCTTTTAGCATAGGAAGCATAATATCTTGTGGTTGTGGGTCTTGTGCACACTACAAGATAGATTACCTTTTAATGTAGTGCTTATATATTGAATAAAATTCAACTCATCCTTTCTTTTTTATTTCAATTTTCTGCAATTTGCATTGTTAACATGCTCTAGGTGTTTAAAAAGATTGAGTAACTATTGTGGTATGCATGTCCTACTGTTAAATTGCAAGGTATAAAACTATCATTTTCACTCCTCACCATACCAGCAACTCTTTTATTTCTCCCTAAAAAATTCCTTCAAAACACTATTCACTAAGAGTTCATTTTTGGTTTGTTGAAGACCATCGTGTGCATTTACCCTTGTGCAAGATGGGCCCCTAAAGGATACTAAACTTTTAAATGACCTCATACAACCTCCTCTTACGTTTATTTACCCTTTCCCATGTTAAAATCTCCTTTTTATCCCTCAGTTGAATGCTCACATAATTAATCTTGTAACAAAACATGGCAATCCTATAACATCCCGGAGCAATCTTGTAGCATCTTGTAGCATCCTGTAGAAGCTCTCCAAACTTGACCATAATTGTCCTTAAAGCTTGATTTATTCATCCTAGACATTAATAATGTCTCTTAGGCTCTAAATCCATGATTTACTAGGGCCAAATACCACTTAGGACTTGCCTTCCCACCATTTCAATTCATTTATGCAATTAGGGCTAGTAAACAGATTCATGAATTAATAAACAAAGTGATGATTTACATGATTACTTTATGGGGCACTTAATGAAATTTGATGTTGGGATATAATCTCTCTTGAATGCAGTGATTGAATTTTTATTTCATGCAAGTTAGATTAGGATTGATTTCTTTGTTTTATGCTTTTTAAGCTAGGTTTTCCATTTCAAGCATTGTCATTTCTTATACACAGACCAAATTTCCCTCTGATGCGACATTTACATTCTACAAATAGAATAATGTATACAGTTATGCAAGTAGAGTAGCCTTTAAATTTGTACAAATTTTATTATACCCCCCTTCCCAACCCTTTATTGAGCATGACTTACCTTTGTGGGTAGAGGAAGAAGAAGAGGAATATTTTTATTAGTCATCCCTCTACCTAGTTTGTACAATATTAGACACTACTGTAGGGAGAAAAAAGCTAGATGAGGATGACCTTTTTGATAAATTTTTGCAGGACCAACCTCTCACTACCATGCCAATTAATGAGTAAGTAGAAGAATCCTTAGGACAACCTAAAAAAAATCCATGGGCCGAACTGTTCACTACCAATTCTGATCAAGATCAAGCTAATATTATGAAAATCAATCCATCCAAAACCTTGAAAAGAAATTCTTCCCTCTCAGCAGGAATAGAAAAAAAATTGTGCATTGTGTTAATACAACATATTGATGTTTTTTCTTGGGGCTATAAGGAAATCAAAGGGGTGCATCCCTAAGTTTGTAACCATCACATCAACATTAAAGAGGGATGTAAAACTATGGGCCAATCCAAGAGGAGAATTAACCTTGCTCGTAAAGACATTGTGAAAGAAGAACTGCAAAAGCTATTGGATGTAGGATTCATTTACCCCATTTCAGATAGTGAGTGGGTGTCCCATATTGTTCTAGTATCCAAGAAGAACAGGAAGTGGAGGATATGTCTTGACTATAGGGAACTCAAAACAAATAAATATCATTTTTCCTTGCCTTTTATTGAGCAAGTTTTGGATGGTTTTGCAGGGAAGAAGTTCTTTTCATCCTGTTGAACCTCAAAACTATTCCTATTTTAACATATTTTACCACCATCTTTTCTTCCTTTTTTCACAAATCCATAGACTCAATTAGTGATAATTGGCATACATTTGAGAAGGCATTTAGATGATATCTATTTTATATTATAATGTTTCTTATTATTTAGATGAATTTCTGTAAGTAGCTACATAATTCGTGCAATTCTGTAGCTAACCTTTGTTTCTGTAGCCACCGTTATTGTTTGACAGGTTTCGAGAAGAAAATGAAGAAGCGAGTCATATGGGTAGCTTTGAAATGGTCCATATATGGATCATATCCTAATTACCTGTTCAATTTCGAGAAGGATTATGCCTACAGTCGTGGTCAAAGATCAGCCGAGATAAGGAACAAGATCAACAGACGAAGATTCTCGATTTTCTCTTACGTAGCAAATCGAGATAGAGCCATGAAGACTTTTCTTCTGATTAGATTTCTAGCCTCAGCCTTATTTTTCTTTCCATAGGCGAAATTGTGTCAGAAACCGGGAATAGGCTTGATTTTGTGATAATACTGTGATACGTTTTTAAACTCTGTTTTATTAATAGACCAATTCTAGACCATTGATGTGCATATAGCTTAAGTAGATTCACACTCGTTCTATTGCAGAGGGCCCCTACGCGGAAATGAGGTTTTTATAGTCATTTCGTAGCTTAATTTATTGTCATTTCATAGCTTAAATTATCATCATTTCATAGTTTAAATTCTCATCAATTCGTAATTTAATTTCTCATCGTCTCATAGTTTTATTTCATGTCAATGAGCTCCTAAATGTTTTCTGAATCAGTTGTTTACATTTACGCACAGTTGATTGTTATATCTTATGCTCTCATGAATTGTTTCATTACCATGACTCTGTCAGCTTCCGATTGAAACCGATTCTTGCATTTGATTACACAAAAAACATAGGATTTAAATTATACATCTTGTTTTGCACAATAGATACTGTCATTCTTTGCTTGCCTTAGTTAAATTTGAATTCAATTAAGCACAATCAATTCAATTTCATAGTAATAGATTTAATGCTTTCATTCCATAGAATGTAGAAGAGAGTTAGATTAGGGTTATATTTTGATCATTCTTAGATAGATTTAAACTAGGAGAGAGTCAGATTAGAATTATACTTTGATAATTTTAGATAGAATTAAAAAGTAGAATCAAATGCTCTGTTTTAATAAAACTAGTATTTTCAATTGATAAATAGAATATAGATTTATTTTTGATAAATATAACATAATTCAAAGATCAATAAAATTCAATAGAATCTAGAACAATGTTTTGTTTAAATACAAAATCATTTTAATTAGATGTTTTCCATAGATGTTTTTCCTGCATAGAATAGTCTAACATAGCTCAGATTTTAGCCATCCAAATATTGATTTATTTTTATGAAAAATAGATTAGTCATATAACATTTCCTTTTCTTCCTTCTTTTAGATTTTATATTTCGTTCATTTCATTAAGAGTAATTTGTAAATCAATTTCTTTTCTTAGAGTAAAAATAACATTTCCTTTTCTTCCTTCTTAAAGATTAAGTTTTCATCATTAAATTTCTTTCAGATTTAGTTATTTCTTAGCATTCAAAGATTTCATTTAAAAGCTTAGGTTTCATTCCTTAGATCAATTTTAGTTCTTAACATTAGGCATAAAATACAAACCCCCAAAAAATAAATATATAAAAATACACAACTAAGTAAGAAAGAAGGGCATCTAAGTATATATAGTGCACCACACTTCATCAGATTACTAACCTCGGTCAATAATTTATGATAGCAATTTAAGACATTAAATTGACTAAACACATTCCTGGATTCAATGGGTATAATTAGATCTAGATCATCCCGGAGGATTAGGATAAGACCACCTTCACATGTCCATGGGGGAACTTTTCCTATAGATTCCTTCCATTTGGCCTATGCAATGCCCCTGCTACCTCCCAAAGGGAAGTTTTGAGTATTTTTCTAATATTTTTCATGAAAAAATTGAAATTTATATGGGTGACTTCACTCCTCATGGGAATGATTTCCAGGAAGCTCTTTCCAATATTTGTAAAGTTTTAAAGAAATGCATTTAATTGAATTTCTCACCAAGTCTTGGAAAGTGTGATTTTTTTTATGAATGCAGGGATTGTCCTAGGTAAATTCCTTTCTAAGGAAGGGATACAAGTTGACCCTAACAAAATTTCCAATAGCAAAAGGGTCCATGTCCCTCAGAAATAAAGGGGTGTTATAATTTTCCTTGGACTAGCTGGATATTACAGGAGATTCATTAAGGATTTCAGTAAGTTGGATTCACCTTTTTTTGGATTGTTAACTAAGGATTCAATTTTTTGTTGGAAAGATAAATTCCAAGAGGCATCTGAAGAGTTGAAGAAGAATTTAACCATTGCACCAATTCTGAGAGGTCTTAATTGGGAATTTCATTTCCACATCCACATAGATGCATCTGACAAAGTTGTAGGAGTATATTTGGGACAAGTGGAAGACAAATTTCCCTATTCCATATATTTTATCAGTAAGAACCTCTCAAAAGTTGAAATTAATTACACAGTTATTGAAAAATAGATCTTACATGTTGTGCACTTCTTGAACAAGTTTAGGCATTATATCACTGGGTACCAAGTATTTGTTCATACTGATCACACAACCATTAAATATTTAATGGATAAACTTGTTGTCAATGCTAGGATCTGTTATCATTTTTTAATTTAAAATATTGGTAGATTAAACACAGAGGATAACATCAAACCACTTTGGAAGCTGGGATCTAGCTCTGCCAGCTTCAAAGATGGATCTCTCTTTGAGATTTAACTTTGTTTTGAATAGATGTTAGGCTAGTTATGATTGTACTTGGTGGTTTTTTGAATTTGATTGATTTGGTTGATTAAATATTTATTTTCCCATTGGGAAATGGAGTCAAAGCATAAATCTGGATTTTGCATTAATTTTTAAAAGAGTTATAACAGGGCAAGGTAGGTTACATTCACTCGATTCTTTTGAGATTTTAAATGAATAATGGATATGGTAGAAGAGTGAATTTTAGTTGAGACTGAAAATCATTTAAGTATTTTTCAATCTGACTTCAAGTAGAAAAAAATTAAATTGTAAAAGTAGCCAGAATAAGGCGTTTTAAATAACATTTCCTATTCACCACACTTTCTGTTTTACAATTAAGAATTTTGATAAACAGAGTAAAAAAATAACAATGGAAAACACAGATACAATAGAAAAACTTCACTAGTAATTACACCACAATAATCCTGAAAGAAGTCTTTGTATTATTGATGCTACAACAAAAAAATTGGAATATACAATTGCGTAGTAGGCAAAATATGTTCAGAAATCAACCTCTAATACTTCAAACAATAAAATATTTATACTAAAATATTACAATAAAATTTGTCTCAACAGACAGTGTATTATTAGCCTAAATCTAACAATAAACTCTAACTGTTATAAAAAATAGGCTCGATATGGGTGATCTGGCCTTCTGACATCGCTTTCAAGGAATTGGTTTCTGAGTAAGCCTATTTGTAGGCTACGCTAGCTGTAATGTTGGCTGATGCGCTGTCGCATGAGCTAGTTGTAGATGAATGTTATTTGTTATCGTTTACTCCTGAAATTCAGATAACTTATCCCATCACTCTTCATATGGGATATTTAACTTGATGACCCTCTTGTGGATTTCATCTACTTCGATATATTTAGAAAATGTCGGTTATACCACAAAAATGTGGTTTATCTCATGCTAGATGAAAAGGTCATGAGTTAATGCCTCCAAGAATGCTTTCCCTCTCATAGTGCCTTTGATGTTTGAAAACTTAGTTGTCTCTGGAAATCCCCTCCAACTTCTTTGCATAATCTTTTCTGTGCATTAGTTTATCATTGATTAAAAACAGGGAAGGAAGACCTTTCCGAGTTAAAGGTTCTAACCTATTGGAAAACATGTTTACAACTATCTCTACGTTGTGACATTTTTCTTCCAACTCTACAATCAGGTTTATCTTAGTAAGGACCTTCTTTACTTCCAATACTGTCTCTGTCCTATCATCCACTCCCAAGTCTTCCAACTCATATTTGTTCTGGGAATTTAAGAACTTGATAATGTTGTTAGCAGTAGTTTGCTAATCTCCAAGTTCTTTCTTGATTGTTGTGATGGCATCATTGGCCTTATATATCAGCTCCTTATGCTCAAATATTATCTGTATACAGGGCCAAATTTCATTGATGGACTTAATGATATCTGTCCAAATTATCTCTTTTACTTGGCCCATAGTATTTTTTATAGATGACTCCCTCTCAGACTTCTGTAACCTTTCTATTAATTTCTGTGCTCTCTGGACTTCAGATGCATGTGAGCTCCCACTCCCGGACTTTTGATCCTGCAACACTTTCACTTGGTCCTGAAGCTTCTATATTTCTTTTGTCTATATTGATAGATTCTACACTGCTTTGGTGAGTTTCTCAACTCCATCTGTTATACTCGCTGTAGAAGGTGTGGCTGTGGGAATAGCTGTAAGGGGTACAGTCTCCAGAGGGACTAATGACTGTTTGGCAGCCTACTCTTTTTCCTTTATCATCTTTTCCATCTCTGCTTCCGTCTACCTCAACTAAGAATTTTGATCCATGATGAGATTCATCATATCTGATTTCTGGGACTCTGTTTCTTCATTGTATTTGGCCAAAGGGTCTTCTATAGCTGACATTTTTAGCTGCTTCCTCAATGCTGCTATGTCAGCATGTTTCTTTTTAATCACCTCTTCTGCGGCTCTGATATTGGAGGGATCATATCCAATTCTGATCACTAAGTCTTCCAAAGACTTAATCCTTGATTCCTTGGCTAAAGAAGATATTTTTTCCATCTTGAGCTGTGACTGGATATTAGCTAAAGAAACATGTAATTTGGACAAAATCATAACAATGTTAATGAGTGTGGATGAAATCATTTCACCTGTCTGTTTGTGCATCTCCATTTGATCAACGAGATATATGTCTTTAATATCAAATTCAAATGCATTTTTTTTATAATTTGTTGCTGTCTTGGGCTATGGAATCTGTGCTTGGAGAAAGGACATTGGAATATTTCCTTTCTTAGAGTCAAAGGCTGACAAAAATCTACTATGAGAGTTGGGAGTTTGCTTCCAGAACTGATTATATGCATTGGTCTTCAAAACTAATTATTCAATTTAATCTCCCTGAATGTATCAAATATGCTTTTCTCTTTCTTCCCTGTAATAACTGTGCTGGTTTGAATCTTTTGTTATGATCCTGTGAAGCTATAGAAGTGGTAGGAGAGAGTGTGGTCTAACAACCTACTTGTGAGGAAGTGGGTGTAGCTTTGGTAATGATGATGACTTCCTGTTCTGAATCCTTGCTTGGATTTACTTTTGGATTGAGCTTAGTCCTCTTCCTGTACATGATTTTGAACTCTTTGCTAGAAGTGTCAGTCACTGAAGGTGACTCTTCTTCTCTCATCCTTTTTCTTGCTTTCTCCTGTGGGACAAGAGTCTATTATGTTGAAGTTGAAACTAATTATTCTTCAGCCTCTTATAAAGTGTTCTTAGTCCACTCAAGTTGGTTCATGTATTTCTCAATATCTGGTCTATGGGTATGAATGTAAGGTGTAGATTTGTTATCTACCCTTAACTTGGAGATGGTACCCAATGGATCATATGACCATGTAAAACTGAGGCTGAATTACATTTCTTTCAGCAATTTTTTTTGCTTCCTCCCTTGCTGCTTTGCTGTTACAAATGAAGGGCCCTATTTGTGTTTTGATCATGAACTGAGATTTTTTTTGGCAGACAAAAAATGGACCTCATCGACATTGATCATTTTACTGATGTATTCGAGAGAAAAAATCCTCATTGGGAGGAATTTTGGGAGATTATATGGGGCAAGCTCACATCCATATATTCTTAGTTCTTTGTAATTCTGGTAAAGATACCAGTCTCTTGTTTTGGTTTGGTTTGATAACTGCAATACTTTCCTGATTTCTTCACTAATTCTTGGCACTGAATTGCTGCTTAGAAGGTTGAGTGTTGGATGTACAAATAGTTCGATGAATTGTTTGTATGAGTATTCTTTTTGTTCCTTCATTACCGTTGTAGTCCAGAAGATGACAGATTATTGATTTCCATCATCATCCAACTTCTGTAATGAAAAATTGAACTTGTTTTTAGAGAATTATATATTACAGAGCAATGGAACACATAAAATATACGCGGAAACACAAACAAAGAAAAAATATAAAACCAGAGAGACACAAATATACGTGGTTCACCCAGTTTGGGCTATGTCCACCCAGAACAACCCGTCCTTCATTTCTATTATCCAACAAAATGAAGAGACACAACTTATAGAAAATCCGCTATAATATCCTCTGTTCTCTATCACAGTCTCCCTATCTGTTTCTCGCTTTGAGAATACACATATAATACACAAACGCAATAGAATACCCTCATGCAAAACAAGGGGTTGCCTTCTAGGGAAAAAAACCTAAACTAAACATAACTTATACCGTCAGATCATTCGCCTAATGAACAATGGAGATTGAATAGAAATTATAATACTTTTACAAGGAAATTTTACATCTGTTTTTAGCTTCGGGGGCACTGCCCCTAAAACCCCCCACCAGGGGGGGGGGCTCCATAAAGTCACAGCCGCCCCCCTTGGACCCCCAGGCAACGTATAATTACGGGTGGCATTGCTGCCTTGTTAAGAAAAGGGGTCCAACACTGTGATACATAGAAGGAAAAAAAGATAATCATGCTCCACACTCAACAATCTCCCACTTGGAGACTGATTGTAGCAACTCCTCTGCTGCTTCATTTGCTGGACAATTACTCCACTTTGGAACTAGTTATTTCTCATCTTCATCATCATACTTGAAGACCAATTGAAACTAAGCATAATCTCAGTTTCTCCCTGTTTACAACTTTTGTTAGCATATCTGCAGGATTCTAGTTAGTGTGTATCTTTTCCAGCTTCAACTGTCCATCTTCCAACACCGACCGTATAAAATGGTACTTTACTATGTGTTTAGTCCTGGAATGAAATGCCGAGTTATTTGCAAGGTGAATGGCACTTTGGCTGTCACTGTATAACATGCACATATCATGCTTCTTACCCAATTCATCCATAAACCTTTGTAACCAAATCATTTCTTTACTAGCCTCTGTAGCAACAACATACTCTGCTTCTGTTGTTGAAAGTGCAACAACACTTTGGATTTTTGAAACCCAACTGACAGTTGTTCCACCTACAGTAAATACATACCCTGTAGTGCTCCTCCTATTATCTCTGTCACCTACCATATCTACATCAACATATCCCTGTAGAGCAATGTTTGAACCACCAAAGCATAATTCTTGATATGTGGTACCTCTCAAATATTTGAGAATCCATTTCACTGTCATCCAATGTTCTTTTCCTGGATTGTTCATGTACTTGCTTACAACTCCCACAGCGTGTGCAATATCAGGCCTTGTGCATACCATTTCATACATTAAGCTTCCAACTGCTGATGCATATGGAACTTTAGACATATAATCCATTTCTTCTTGGGTCTTGGGGCACATCTCCTTACTAAGTTTGAAATGTCTAGCAAAAGGTGTAATAATTGGTTTTTCATTCTACATATTAAATCTTTTCAACACCTTTTTTATGTACTCATTCCGAGACAATGTTAATTTGCAATTTTTCCTGTCTCTAGTTATTCTCATACCAAGGATTTTTTTTGCAACTCCCAAATCCTTCATTGCAAAAGAATTTGCCAATTTTATTTTGAGCACATTTATTTCCTGCATGTTAGGCCCTGCAACAAACATGTCATCTACATATAATAACAATATAATATAGCTGCCATCATTTTGCTTTTTTAGATAAACACAATGATTAGAGTGACATCTAGTATAACCTTGTTCACACATAAACCTGTCAAATTTTAGATACCACTACCTTGGATCCTATTTTAAGCTGTACAAGCTCTTATTTAACCCGCACACTAATTTTTCCTTCACTTTGACCTCATATCCTTGTGGTTGCTACAGACAGATCTCTTCCTCCAAATATCCATGGAGAAATGCCGTATTTACATCTAACTATTCAAGATGCAAGTCTTCCGCTGCTACAAGACTTAAAATAGTTATGATTGAAGTCATCTTAACAACAGGAGAAAATATTTCATCAAAATCAATATCTTTCTTCTGTGCAAACCCCTTCACCACAAGTCTTGCTTTGTACCTCTTTTTTCCTCCATCTTCTTCCTTCAGCTTGTAAAACCATTTATTTTGCAATGTAGTTTTACCTGCAGGCAACCTGACTAAGTCCCAAGTCTGGTTATGTATTGAGGAGTCCATTTATTCTTTCATGGATAACTCCCACTTCTTCCTGGTTTCAACCTGCATTTCTTCTTCATAACATTCGGGTTCACCAGAATTAGTCAACAATAAATAATATAATGAAGGAGAGTATCGTTCAGGGGGTTTACTTATCCTAGTAGATCTTTTGAAACCACTTTCAGGTGTTTGTTGTGTCTGTTGATGTTGTTGTGGTTTTTGATTATTATTATTTTCATGCACCTTTACTTTTTCTGTGATCTCATCAAGAACAATGTATTCTTTGTTTTATTTTTCCTATTTCTTTTCCTACAACTGATTCTTATACAAGACATTTGTCATTGAATGTTACATCTCTGATCCTAATGATTTTGTGATTTTCATAATCATATAAGTGATAACCAAAATCATTAACACCATATCCAATAAAGGTACATTTCTTTGATTTTTCCTCAAGCTTTGTTCTATTTTCTTTATTAATATGGACAAAGGCCTCTCAACCAAAAGGCTTTAAAAAAGAGTAGTTTACCTTTTTACCTGTCCATGCCTCCTCTGGAATACCACCATCAAAGGAAATTGAAGGACCTCTGTTTATTAAATAAACAACCGTATCTACAACATATTCCCAAAATTGTAAAGGCAATCCTGCATGCAATCTCATGCACCTTGCACGCTCCATGATTGTTCTGTTCATCCTTTCTAACACACCATTTTCTTGTGGTGTTCTTGGAACTCTCTTCTCTCTGTGAATTCCATGCTCTGAACAGTACCTATCAAACTCTTTGCTGCAATATTCACCTCCATTGTCTGATCTCAGACACTTCAAATTCTTTCCTGTCTCAATCTCAACCAAAACTTTCCATTTCTTGAAATTATAAAATACATCAAATTTATTCTGAATACAATAAATCCAAGTTTTTCTAGTTGCATCATCAATAAAAGTAACATAGTAAAGAGAGCCACCGAGAGATGATACTTGAGTAGGTTCTCATACATCTGTATGCACAAGCTCTAATTTTTCACTCTTCTTTTCTTTCCCAACTCTGAGAAATCTGAATCTCTTCTGTTTTCCATAAATACAATTCTCACGGAAATCCAAATCAATATTCTTCAAACCCGGCAACAAATTTCTGGAGTGAAGAATCTTCAGACCCTTCTCACTCATGTGTCCGAGCCTATGATGCCATAATGCTGCATCTGATCCTTTGGAAGTTAAAGCATTAACATAGTTAGAAATACCATTACATAAATACAACGTACCAACCTTTTCTCCTTTTTCTATTACCAGGGCTCCTTTGGTGACCTTCCAAGTTTTATTTGTGAAATTTGTCACACAACCTTTACCGCCTAATTGCCCTGTTGAAATCATATTTTTCTTTAGATCTGGAACATGTCTTACCTCCTTTAATAACCATTGGTTTCCATTCTGCTATTTTACAAGAAATTTACCCATTCCAACAATTTTACAGGGTTTATCATCACCCAAACGAACTTGTCCAAAATCTCCTTGAACATAATCATGAAAATATTTATTTTTAGGTGTGGCATGGAATGAGGCCCCTGAATCTACCACCCAGGAATCAGTAACATTTTCTAAAGAAAGAATCAAAGCATCTTGTAATACATCACATGTCACATTTGCTTCATGATTGTTTTCTTGTTGTGCGTCTCCTTCTTTTCCCTTTCGAGATCTACAATATTTCTTCAGGTGTCTATTCTTTCCACATTTCTAGCACAAGATCCCCGATCTGGACTTGGATCTGCCTTTCCTTGATTTACTACGATATCTTGAGCTCTTTCCTCTTTCCATTTTTCTTCCCCTAGACTCTGCACTCAAAGCATTACCCGATGTCTCACCGAAGCTTTTCCGTCGCATTTTCTCGCCAAGGATAGCACCGAAAACATCATCAAACTTTAAAGTACTAGATCCAGAGACAAAGTTACTAATGGCCATAACTAAACCATTCCAAATTTCTGGCAATGAGCACAAAAATAACAAAGCCCTAACTTCATCATCAAATTTTACCCCTATAGAACTTAAATAGTTGTTAACCGTATTAAAATCATTTAAATGGTCTGCAACCGATCCACCTTCTGACATCTTCATATTAAATAAACGTTTCATAAGGAATACCTTATTTGAGGCCTAGGGTTTTTCATATAGTTTCACCAATGCCTTAATAAAACCCTCTGTTGTTGTTTCCTTCGAAATATTGAAGGCTACCAACGCTACGAGGCACAACCGTACTATTCCAAGTGCCTTTCTATCAAGAATCTCCCATTCCGCGTCTGTCATAGTCATCGGCTTCTTTTCTTTTCCACTCAATGGCAGGTAGAGATATTTCTGTTACAAATAATCTTCCATCTGCATCTTCCACAATGAGTAGTTTTGGCTATTGAATTTCTTGACCCTAAACTTACGATCTTCTGCCATTGCTCCCACTCGAACCAAGAACCCTTCTTTCCTGCGAGTTTATCAACCAAATAGACCTTCGGCTCTGATATCAATTGTTAGAAAATTATATATTACAGAGAAATAGAACACATAAAATATATGCGAAAACACAAATAAAGAAAACATATAAAACCAAAGAGACAAAGATTTACGTGGTTCACCCAGTTTGGGCTACGCACACCCCAAAAAACCACTCCTTCCTTTCTATTATCCATCAAAATGAAGAGACACAACCTACAACAAATCCATTGTAATATCCTCTCTTCTCTATCACAGTCTCCCTATTTGTTTCTCACTCTGAGAATACATATATAATACACAGCCCCAATACAATACCCTCATACAAAACAAGGGGTTGCCTTCTAGGGCAAAAAACATAAACTAAACAGAACTTCTACCATCAGATCATTCGCCTAATGAATGGCCCATATTTACTATAAATTACAATAATTTTACAAGGCAATTTTACATCTATTTTTAGCTTCGAGGGCGTTGCCCCCAAAACCCCTGCCAGGAGGGGGGCTCTATAAAGTTGCAACCAGCCCCCCTTGGACCCCCCAGGCAGCATATAATTACCGGCGGCGTTGCCGCCTAGTTAAGAACAGGGGTCCAACGTTGTGATACATAGAAAGAAAAAAGATAATCAGGCTCCACACTCAACACCTGTCTCCTGAAAATATAAAAACATATGTACTAAAATAGAGGCATGTTTAAATACCTCTTCAATTTGGAATTTGACAAATTGTTCATGGATGGAATTTTCAAGGAATTGGCTAAAGTTAAATAAGATGGCAGGATTAGAATCCGTGGAGAAAATGGAAAGAAATCCTATAATGGCCTTGTCTACCCATTGATCTAAGTAATAACCTAGGAGGTAGGAGATAACTATAATGATTTTTTTGGCTCTATCAGGGAAAATGGAGGACGGATAGGGAGGATTCTTCTTACGAATTTGGGCATCTTCAGCCAGAAAAAGCTCAAGGGTTTTATGCTTTTTTTCAAAGTCCAAATTCTGATATAATTCAATGAGTGCTTCTTGAGAGAAAGGGGTGCAATTATTTGCTATAAGGGCTTGCATCATTTGGTCTATGGCTTGCGCAATTATGGTAATTAAAATCTCTCCTGTAAGGGCAATAATAGCTGTCTGGATGGGTACATAACAATCTTGACATTTCCTGATGACTTTAGGGGCACTGTGGGTGTGGGGAAAGATGTAATGGGGCAAATTTGACGCCCATAGTCCAATGTCATTAGATTTGTCAATGAATTTGTATTCAAGGTAGCAGTACATTTTGAATAACTCAAACTCACATAGGGTTTCATGGATTTTGTAATCCCTGTCCACCAAAGGAATATGATCGAGGTGAACTGAGGGATAAAGTAGTGGATTTATAGGTTCTTCTTGTCCCTTCTTCTTAGGAGGCATGACTAGATCAGTTTTGATGGTGGATGAGGGTTTGTGATAAACAAATGGAGGCTGGAACTGAGTAAAATCTCTGCAATTAGGAAGAATTCGTGACAATTGCAGAGAGTACTTTGATAGTTATCGGATTAGATTTTCTAGCGCTCTGTCAACATGCAACAAACATATACAGAGCAGATAAAATGGTAAGGTAAAGGATTAAAAGCTAATCGGGCATGGATTTATACACATTTCAATTGATTTTCCGCTGATGGTGGCGCAGATCCATTGTATTAACGGTTAGTGAGGAATTAAATTCACCAACGGTTGCATTATCGCGGGAAAGAATTTAATTGGAAACAGTATAATATAGGTGGTGTGACATGACTCACGCTCAACGAGTAGATTGGCGGTTTTTACTATAGCAGGAAAATGCTTTTCAGAGGGGGTCCGAAATGGTAAATGGTTTTGGCAAGGGGTGCGAAATGACGAGAGGGCGCCATGTTAGCATGGACCCAAAGAAAAAAAAAACTTATTTTGGACCCCCCCCCCCCCCCCAGATGGTAAAGTTCGGATGCAGGGGGGGGGCGAAAAATGATAAAGGCCGTTGGATGGAGGAGCGGGGGGTTGGATGATGGGATAGATGGAGGTGACTTAACGTGCAACGACGAGATGTTTTTTCAGGTAGTGGAAAGGTTCGATAAAGGTGAAAGCTTAGGATAGTGGGATAATGCGCCAAATTTTGTTTTCATATGTCGAACCTTTTAGACTTAGGAAAAAAACTTTTATTCCTTTTCCTTCTCTTTCACATGAAATATAAATTTGAAATTTAAAATTAGGGTAAAATTTTTCATGCTTTTAAAAGCCACATTTAAATTTCTACCTACCCTTTCATTTTCAATTATTTTTCTAAGCTAACAATTTTTTCATCTTCAATCCTTAGGGTGCGTTTAAGCTAGCAAACCCACATATCCATTTTAATAACAATCTAACCTATTATATCACTTATTTCTCCTATTGATTCAGATTATACTGTTGAATCAATCTCATTTTCTACCTAACCATTGATTTGTCAAGATTAAACTGTTTGATAAATCTTTATTCACTAACCTAATTAACATGAAATTCACAATTGTTCCATCATGATTAAGGTGTATGATTGGAACACAAATATATTCATTGTGGCATTTTAAGACAAGCTGCACACAATTTTATTGGATTTTAACATAAAGGAAACTAATTTAACAATAGTGGCATTTGAATTTGCAATACTTTCAGTATTATTTCTATTTTCTTTTATGGGATTTTATTATCCTTTTATTATTTTTCACTTTTCTTTCTTTTTGTCTTTTTATTCATATTCTTTTTCTTTTTGACAGATCCTATTTTGGTTTTATTTTGATATATACTTTTTTTTTGGAAATCATTTGCAAATTGAAAATAATTTACAATGTAAAATTAAAAATATGAAATACTTCATCACCTTGAGATCCTATAAAATATGGGACACTAACAGTGGCTCCAGCTGGGGATGACACTTCTTCATGTGAAGTGTCAAGAACATATGATCAGTAGCCTTGAGTATCCAATGTCTGTAATGTCTGCATATGATTTATTTTGTTGTTAAGGTACTTATGATAGATTGTCAATCAGGGCTTAGGGCCTTCTCTATGGGCTTCAACTCCAATCAACAAGTTATCCAATCAAATCAATATAGACTATGATATTTACAATGATGTAAGAAAAATTTATTTATGCTAAGAATAGTAGTGCTTCAGCATCCTGCCATTGACAGGACCACCAAGTAATTCTGCTCCATCCAAATCCTTGAGGAAGAATGCATTGTTTCCCTTGAAAGCATACATAATGTATGGCCCTTTCCAAAGGTTGCCAAATTTACCATGTTTACCTTTGTCTTCTCTTTTGGAATCCCACCTTAGAATTTTGTCTCCAATGTTGAATTCATCTGCATTAGTCCTTCTGTCAAAAATATTTTTGACATTTTTTTGAATTACTTGAGTTTTGTTATAGACCTCCTCCATTGACTAGTGCAATTGAATGGCTTGATTGATTCTTCTCTGTATGTTATTTGGCTCAAATTGTAATTCTTGTATTATCTTCATGACCGATACTCCTAAAGATGATGGAAACATAACATCCATACCATAGACCAATTGGTATGGTGCCATGACAATTGACTTATTTGTAGTAAGTCTGTTAGCCCAAAGTGCATTAGCCAACTTATTGTGCCAAGATTTCTTCTTGTCTTCCAACAAATTTTTAATGATATTTACCAAACTCTTATTTGAGGATCAACCAATCCATTACCCTAAGGGTAATAAGCTGTTGAATGTCCCAAAGTAATGTGGTATTTATAGCAAAATTCAATAATTTTTTTAGATTTAAAATTTGCTGCATTATCAGTAATTAGTTTCCTAAGACAACTAAATCTAGAAAGTATATTGGTCTCAAGAAATTTAATAATGACAACATCAGTAGCAGATCTAGAAGGGGTGGCCTCTATCCATTTAGTAAAGTAATATGTGGCTGTGAGAATCCACTTATGTTGGCCAGAGGAAGGAGGATGAATTTCACCAATAAAATCCAGTCCCCACTGCTGAAAAGGGTTCTCAACTAAAATGGGTTTTAATGGCAGGGATAAGAGCTTTATTTTTCCTTCAAAAATATGTCATTTATCGCATGAAGTTAATTTCTCATGAATGTTAGGGAATAGGGAAGGCAAGTAAAAACCAAACCTGAGGATTTTATTTGCAATGGTTTTCCAATAGAGATGGCCACCACAGTCCCCTTCATGGAACAACTGCATGATTTTCTCTGTATCATCCTTCAACAAGAACTTAAGTAAAATGCCACCAATAAAACGTTTTCTATGATGCAAAACTTAATTGATTTTAATTTTAGAAATCTTGCCTTTGTTTTTGTTAGACCATGAGGAGCATTTAAATTGAATAAAACATACAACAAGTCTACATACCAGGGTGAGTTTAAAAATGCTTCATCGGTCTGTGGAGTCGCCTGTTCCTCTTGATCATCCAATACTGCAACAAAATTGATGTCTAATGCATGGAAATTTAACTCTGCCATTAATTTGGCTAGTCCTTGTCCAATAATCATCTTGGTAGGTTTGATTTCTAAATCATACTCAAGGATGACAACAATCCATTTCCCTCGTTTTCCATCTGGTCCATTCTGTGTCAAAATATCCTTTACAACTTAATTAGGTACATATGAAATAACATGTGAATGTAAAATATATATTCTAAAATGTTTTATTTCTTTAACCAATGCAAAGGCCTGTTTTTCCATGATATTATATTTTAAAGATGCATCTCTTTAAGCCTTACTGCAAATAGTGTGTTCAAAAGCAAAAGAAAAGACAATAAAATGTTTGGTAAAATCTGGACTAATCAGCACGGGTGCTTTTGTTAATGCCCGTTTAACTAAATCAAAGGATTTTCTAGCCTCAATACTCCGTGTAATTTCTGAATCCTTTTTAAGCATATTTGTTATATTTCTAGGAATCTCTACAAGGTTAGGAATGAATCTCCTTAAGAAATTAATATTTCCAATAAAAGACTAAAGCTCTTTGATGTTTTTGGGGTGACTTATTTTTAATATTTCTTCAATCCTACTGGGATCAATCCTAATTCCATCCTTTGAAATAATGTGACCAAGAAGCTTACCTTCCTCGAGGCCAAACAATGTTTTCTTAGGATTTAATGAGATACTAAACCTTCTACACTTTTCAAACACTCTTCTTAGATGCCTCAAATGTTCCTCATCAGTATTTGAATATACAATGATGTCATCAAGATAAATCACAAGAAAATGGCCAATCTCATCAGCAAAGGCAATATCCATTGCTCTTTGAAATGTGGCCCCAACATTCATTAACCCAAAGTGCATCTTCACATACATGAAGGTTCTCCATGGAGTAGTGAAAGTTGTTTTATCCTAATCATCAGAATGTACTAGGACTTGGTTATAACCTGAGAAACCATCTAATAAGGATATCCTACTATAACCTACTACCTTTTGCAATATATGGTCCATTTTGGGCAAAGGGTAGTTGTATTTTAGGGAGACCTTGTTAAGATTTATAAAATCAATACATAACTAGATTTCTTTGGTTATCTTCTTAGTAGGCGCTATGTTAGATACCCATTTAGAGTATCTGAGAGGGACAATGATTTTAGGATTGTACATCTTTTTGACCTCTTTTTCAATCAAAGGCATCAAAATAGGATTTATTCTACGAAGCTTTTGTTTGAATGGTTTTTGATCTTCCTTGACTGGGATTTTGTGTTGTATGATATTGTTGAAAATGCAGCAAGATGATGGAGCTTAGTGAAATGAAGTCGCCTTCACTAAGTGGGCCCGCAGGCAAATTCTGGCGCAAAATCTATTTTTAGACTATGTCTATTTTTAGACATATGGAGCATGGTTCTGGGATTCCAGTTTGAGATTCTTGAAGTATGTGTCATGTTGGTAAAAATAGATGAGACTCTATTTTTGAGGTCAAAGAGGTCGAAGTCTATTTTTAGACCGCCTCTCCTTAAAACAGGGAAGTCAAATATTATTTACCCTTAATAATATTTAGACTATAAACAACAGTTTACTCTCTTGGAGCACTTCAGTTCGAGCTACAGAAGTGGCTCATGCATCTGACAGAGGAATCACGTGGTTCCCAAGGGCTTGATGGCATCATGCATGGTTGACTTTAGTTGGACTTCAGTGGCAGAAGTTTGGAGGAGTTAATGAGATAGATAGTGGAGTTGTGTTCTGTTTATTTTAGTTGAACTGATTGAGATTAGTTTAACTAGCCAATCAATTAGTTATGAGTGGAGTGAATTAAATATTATTTAATTCATTAATTAGTAACTCATTATTCAACTCAAGAACACATCAGTTCACTACAGTGCATGATCAGTTCAGTGGAGACCAGTGAAAGAGGTAGATGAAAGGGGTGGAGTTAGCTATCAGTTGTGACTATACTGTTGCTATTTGCAACACACAAATAGGTGGAGTAAGCTCATGAGGATTGCGCAGTTTAGACTGGTGGTTTATCTATATAAAGAGGCCATCCCATAGCATTGAAACACGCAATAGAGGCAAGGCAATTGGCAGTGAGTTTTGAACCAGTAACCTGTTCAAAACTGAGCTAGATTGTGAGTAACTTTATGAGAAAGTACTGAGTACTTGTGAGGAGTATTGTACTGAGTTAGTTACTTGATTTCTCCATTATAATATACACAATAGCTGCGGGGTTTTCAGCTATAATATTTCCCCATACATACTGTGTTAATGTGTATGATGATTTGATGTGTTATCGCTTGATTTTATTTCCGCATGTTTGATGATCTGAGTGGAAGAGATTATGTGTTGCATATAAATTCAAATTGTATGTGATCAGGATAGTCTTGGTGGATAATTAATCATTATTCAGCAAATTTCTACATGGTATCGGAGCTATTGAAGCAGAGATTGATCATCACAGTGATTACAAACTTATTTCGGTAGACAGAGTCTGCATGCGGGCCAGGTAGCCTCCGGATTCATCTTTCTTCGGAAAGTGAAAGGTCTAGTAAACGCCCCTTGTAGTCGATCTCTGTGCTAGAAATAATTTGTTCTCATGATCTAGAGCGGTTGAGCTTTGAGGTGGAATTCGAAATTTTGCAGTAGTTTTGTTTTCTTGGTGCCAGTGTTGAAAATGTCTTTCAACGGTTTGCGACTCGAATATGCTCTTGAAGGCAGTTCGAATTATGTTGCATGGAAGGATCGCATGGAGGCAGTATTAGAAGATAATGGAATGAAGGAGTTCGTGGATATGGATGTCCAAAAGCCCACCGATCCTGCTGAAGTCGAAGCATGGCAAAAGAAGATGGCGAAATGTCGAAGGATCCTGTTGGAGGGCGTCAAGGATCATATTGTATCCAGCCTGCATGGAAAGGCTACTCCATATTTAATGTGGAAAGCTTTGACGGATCTATTCCAGAGTAAGAGTGACCAAAGGAAGCCGGCGCTCAAAGATAAGCTCAGGAACATCAAGATGGAGAAGGGCGACAGTATCGCCAAATACCTCACGAAGTTCACTCAGTGCAGAGATGAGCTGGGAAGTGTGGGGGTGACTGTCGAAGACGAGGACATGGTCGACCTGGCTCTCCTTGGTCTTCCGAAGGCTTGGCACTCATATCAAGATAGTGTCAATGGTCAGGAGAAGCTACCGGGATGGGAGCGCCTTTGGGCGGATCTCATGCAGGAGGAGATAAGGAGGACTACTCGAGATGGATCTTCATCAAAGGGAGCTGATGAAGAAAACTGCGCTTTGGTGTCCAAAGCTAAGAAAGGGAAGGGTAAGAAACCCTCTCATTCTGGAGCTAAGGGCAAGAAGCAGGATATGGCGAAAGTGAAATGTTTTCACTGCCATGATCACGGACATTATGCTACCAATTGTCCAAAGAAGAAGAAGAACAAGCAAGCGGGAAGATCTGCAGATGGAGAAGCTTTGGCTTCACAGTTCGAGCTTGAATTTTCACCGATCGCATGCTTGGTTTCAAGTGTGATGGGATCGGTTTGGTTCTTGGACAGCGGTGCGTCATTTCATATGACGGGAGATCGGGATTTGTTCTCAGATCTGGAGGACAAAGATTTGGGTGTGCAAATCGAGATGGGCGATGATGGTAGATACAGTGCGACTGGTATCGGTACCATATCCTTTCAGAGGGAGTCTGGTAAACCCTTTGTATTGAAGGATGTCATGCATGTACCTGGATTGAAGAAGAACTTGATCTCTGTGGCGATGTTGGAGGATAAGGGGTATGATGTGGTCTTCAGCGAAGGAAAAGCCTTCCTGCGCAGTAAGACTACTGGAGAGACCCGGAAGATAGGGGTTCGAACCAAGAACCTTTATCAGTTGCAAGTAGATGGCTGCGCAGCAATGGCATGCAAGGCAGGAGAAGTGGTGAGCCAGGATGATGAGGGCGAACTGTGGCACAGGAGATTGGGCCACCTTCACCATGGAGCTTTGAAGATCCTGCAGCAGATTTCTACTGGGCTTCCTAAGGGCACTCTTGCGCAGTCAGATCAGTGCAAGGTGTGTACTTTAGGGAAGTATGTGAAAGCCACCTTTCACGAGAAGGATAGTCGCGCCACGACGATCCTTGAGAGAGTTCACACAGACGTGTGTGGTCCTTTCTCAGTTGCTTCGACAGAAAAGCACAAGTATTATGTGATCTTTGTTGATGATTTCTCTCGAAAGTGCTGGATCTTCTTCATGCAGAAGAAGAGCGATACATTCGCGAAGTTTTGTGAGTTTAAAGCACTGGTCGAGAAGGAGTCGGGGAAGAAGGTGATTGCTCTAAGGAGTGATAACGGTGGTGAATTCATCTCGGCGGAATTCAAGGAGTTCTGCAGCGCAGAAGGGATTCGGAGAGAGCTCATCGCACCCCATAACCCACAGCAGAACGGGGTGGCTGAGCGGAAGAACAGAACGATCGTGGGTGCTGCACGGGCGATGTTGCATGATCAGGGCCTACCCCTTCACTTGTGGGCCGAGGCATGCAATACAGCAGTGTATGTGCAGAACCGTTGTCCTCACAAGGTTCTTGGCATGAGTACACCGGAGGAGGCTTATTCTCGCAAGAGGCCTGATATTTCCCATTTGCGGATTTTTGGTTCTCCTGTCTACATGCATGTGACGAAGGATGCGAGAAGGAAGCTGGATCCAACTGCTGAGGTTGGAATATTTGTGGGGTACACTGATACACCTCACAACTATCGGGTGTATGTGCCAGACAGTCGCAAGACTGTTGTGCGACGGGATATAAAATTTCAAGAGGAGAAAGCCATGCAGTGTTCGCTTGAGAGGGAGCTACACTTGCATGCAGATGAGGAGCTGTTAGTTCCTAAGGAGGAGCTTCCTGATGTGGATCAGCCACAAGAGGAGGTTCAGGAGGTGGAAGAAACCACCCAGGCAGCGCCAACCATCAGAGGGCGCATGCGCACTACAGAAGCTGAGCGACCGGCTCGGGATGCAGAGAAGGTTGTAGGACCACCTACAGCACAGCGCAGACAGAGACAGTCACCGGATCGGTACACTGGATACATGGCTCTTATGAGTCAATGTGTTGTGACAGAGCCATCCTCTTTTGAGGAAGCTGTGGAGGAACTCGCATGGGTTGATGCCATGATCGAAGAATATGATTCGATCGTCAGGAACAGTGCATGGGAGATTGTCCCAAGACCAGAGGGGAAATCAGTGGTGGGTTCGCGATGGATCTACAAAGTGAAGCAGGCGGCTGACGAGAGTGTGGAGAAGTACAAGGCGAGATTTGTCACCCGTGGCTTTTCACAGATCGAGGGGATCGATTATGAGGAGACTTTTGCACCTGTCGCAAGGTACTCTTCCATACGGACGATCCTTGCTCTCTCAGCGCAGATGGGGTGGCACATTCATCCGATGGATGTGAAGACTGCGTTCCTCAATGGAGTTATTGAGGAAGAGGTGTACATAGAGCAGCCTGAAGGTTTTGAGATCTTCAGCAGTGAGTCGCATGTGTGCCGACTCAAGAGAGCACTGTACGGGCTGAAGCAAGCACCTCGTGCTTGGTACACTCGGATAGACAGCTACTTCACCGGCTTGGATTCTCCAAGAGTGAGGCAGATCCAAACCTGTACCAGATTGTGGTGGAGGGGAAGCTGTTGATCATCATACTGTATGTAGATGATCTGATTTTGACTGGCGATGAGCAGTTGATACTTTCATGCAAGGAGGATCTTGCATGAGAGTTTGAGATGAAGGACTTGGGCATCCTTCATTATTTCCTGGGATTGGAGATTTGGCAGCGCAGCGGAGGACTGTTTGTTTCTCAGGGCAAGTATGCCTGGGAGATTCTGGAGAGGTTCAACATGCAAGGCTGCAAGCCTGTTGACACTCCTCTTCCTGGTGGTTGGAGGAAGTGTAAAACCAACTCTTAAGGTGATCTCATTACTTAATAAGGTGGAATTTATTCATATCTTTATTGTTCATGGGTCTCCTTTCCCATTTATTCCTCTCCTGAGTGAAAGCATCAAAATCTAATATTCCAATTTACTTGTGTGCAAATTTTGGAACATTACAAGCTCTTCTAATGGAACTAGACCTCTAGGAAAAATATTATCTTTTAGCTGAAGTACTTCAAATTATTCTTTTTCTGGATCAGTTTCATGTGTAATATTCCAAAATTAGCATGCAGCTAATTGGAATATTGATTTTTTCTATTTACACTTAGGAGATGAATAAATGGGTAAGGAGGCCCATACATTTCATAGATAAGAATAAAATCCATCATAATGTGAAAAGGGATAATCATAGGAGCTGGATTTCACACCCTCATGTGTGAAAAGGGACATTTGCATGTGGACAAGGTCAAGTTTGACCAAGTCAACAGCGCTGGGATAAGAGGTGGAGATCATCTTTGGAGACAACGTAGTGATAGTGGGAGGAAGATTCCTTGGTGGAGGAAACCCTAAGGAGTGGGACCCAAGTTGAGAAGGCTTCCATTTGTATTTAAGGAGGGAAAGGCAGCCATAGAAGGACATGTTATGGATTATTGTTGTGGTCTGCATGACTATTTTCATTCTTCAGCTGTTTAGTTGAGATTGCTGTGCTGTTTAGCACCGAGTGTTCCTGATCGGGAATCCCACCTCTTCCATTGAGGAGATATTGGAGGAGTCTTGTACTATCATTTTCACATTCCAAAATTTTGGTCAAGCTTCAGTCTTCATCTACAACGCATTTTCTGTTCAGATTTGTGTTGTGTTGCAGTGAAGGGTTGAGAAACTCACTTTCTGAGCTAGTTTTCCATAGGAGGAAGGATTCCTTCTCTTGGGAGATCAGAAAGGACGGTTCCTGGGCATATTTCAGATCTTTGGCATCATGCCAACCTATCCCTATCATTTACAGTGCAGTTTCAGCTGGGAATTGCGTTATTTTAGTGAGCTGTTGCAGTGGGCAACCCAAAATGGCCGAAAATCCAAAGTTAAAATATGGTTAAACCATTTCTAGGTTTTTCTAGGTTTTTTGAGTAGAATTTGTGGTTAAAATCCTGGATCATTCTGAGCAAGCTAACAACATTCCGCACATGGTTCTTTGCCTCAGAAGTAGCAGTTTCCAGTGCAACAGTTCCCTCAACAGCAGTGGTTTTCTTTCTGTTGAAGGGATCATCCCTTCATTGAGAGAGTCTTTTTGGAGGAGTTCTTTCAGATCTACATCAGATTCAGCCACCTCCTTCTATGAGCTTCAGTTGCAGTGAATCTTCAGCCCTAGGGCTTTAGATCCACCATTCATACTTTGTGTATTTCCGGAAATCCTTCCCGGGTTCTCTTGGAAAGGTGTTTAGGAGGCTAGATCTTCACTCTTAGCATTATTTGAGCTATACAACAGCAAAACTACATTGATGTATCTTTATGCAGTAGTTTATGCCCTTAAACTGCACTGTCATGGCTCATGGCACTTGTATGGCAGTGTTTTTACATGTATTGACATATTTGCTTAGATGTCTATTTTCGATTGCTTGAGTGATTAGATCCTCAAGATCTTGTGCCTATTATTTGCTGATATGTTTAATAATATGGCTTTACATTTGTTTCATATCATGGTATGTTGATTAATTCACTTTTCTTTCCACTGTTGTGTTCATATATTGCTGCTTCCCCATTTGGGAATATTACAGTGGTATCAGAGCACAATCTTGGCTCAGCCTATGGATCTCAGCCTTTATGCTATCAAGAAGACAAGAAGAAGAAGAGATGAACATAAAAGAGAAAAAGAAGACTCCATCCTTTGGAGGAAGAAAGGAGGAAGGAGAAAGGAGGAAGGAGATGTGTAGAGAATCTCCAAGAGAGTTTGGATCTGAAACAAAATCTAGATTTTCATATGATGAGTGTGAGCATGCAGCCACACACTATGATGCACAACGTAATCATATGCCTAGATTTTCTATGAGGGAGATAGAAGAAGAAGAAATGCCTAAGAGAGAAACTCTTAGTGATTTACTGCAAGAATATGAATCTCAAACTGAGAAGTTTAGAGATCATATCACTTTTCCAAAGTTTTGCAAGATCAAAGTGGAGAGAAGAAAACAACATGATATGGGTATATTTATCCTATATATTTTTGATGGTTCACTTGCATGTTCAGCTAGAGATTGGGTGGAGGAGCTTGACACCTACTTGCGGCAACATCAAATTTCTGAAGATGAAGCCATCAATGTTGCAACGCTGCATTTTAGAGGTAAGGCATATGATTGGTGGATATTTGAGTATTTTTCATTATGCAATGCAAATACTCCTTCTTATGCAAATTCATTAAGAGGATAGTAGAAATATTTGATGGAAAACCTTCTGAAACACATGTGGGGGAGCTAAACAAACTAAAACAAACAAATACCTTGCATATGTTGGAGGAACCTATAAAACCAACTCCACTTCAGAAAACTATTGAGGAGGCTGACATCTTGCATCATACCTTGCTAAAGGCAAGACCTCTATCTCATATTCTTGAACAAGAGGGCATGGAGATTCCTTTTCTAAAAGAGGATCCACTCATTGGGAGGTTGCCCATTCATATTGAAGAGGAAGAGAAGGTTGGGGGCAACATTTCTGTCACATCTAGAACATATCTAGCACCTCATGCAGAGGAAGAAGGAGCACATGCTCCAACAAGAGGGATTCTTGTATCTTTGCAAGGAATTCCCCAGGATCTCATATGTGGAGATCAAGGCACAACCCATGATCAACATGTGCTATTGATGATAGGGTGTGAAACCATGGAGATAAAAGAAGGAGATAGGGAGGATGACCAACATCATGTGATGAGAAGCACACACCCCTATCTATTTCAGGAGGTTGAGGCACAAAAGAGGGAGACTGGATTGCGTAGTGAGGACAGGGACAAATCTATCCATTCATATATGCAGTCTACTCTTAATATTGATGTCTCATTGCATGGAGGCATTTCATTGGGGAGGCCACCAGATTAGCAGATGATGAGGGATGGTTCACATTTGGAGGCACCACTCATAGATTCCAGAAGGGTGGATACCTTGGGAGAGCTTGATATAGCGCTGAGAGTCTTGGGTCGACTCAAGGAGGAGAGAGGCATTCTCTCAACATTATCTTTGCCTACTCTCATTTCAGATTCTGCGCTGTGGCAGGAGTAGCTTGGGAAGGATAAAAACCTTCCAACTTGCATCTTTGGCATAGGGAATTTCAAAGAGGAGGACAACCATATGACAGATGTTCTTTATGATAGATCATCAGCGCTATCACTATGGAGGATAGATCCATATTGGAAATCCCAGCTATTGGTGGATTATTCCAAGGATCTTTTTACTTGTATGATATTGGATGGCCAATTGCATGAGGAGGGATATTTAGTCAGAGATGAGGTCATCTAATATCATGGTAGGATCTTCTTACCTAGATATTCCAAGCTCAAGGAGAAGTTACTACAAGTAGCTTATGATGATTTCCTTTTTAACCACACTTATTCTATGAGAGAATACCACACCATCATGCATGGTTACATTTGGGGAGGCTTTGAGGAGGAGATACATTAACATTTGAGGAGATGCATGAATCATGTGGAGATGGAGGAGATACATAATTCTTTGGGGGAGTTATCACAACCACCTCTTTTCTCTTTGAGATTGGGAGGGGATTTATCTATGAGCCACTCCATTTGCATGAGCAAAACATATGGTAAGGATACTATTTGGTTGCATAATAATTTGTATAATGAATATGTGCATTCCTTAACCATATATGTGCAGGACATTGCTCAAAGGAGGATAATTCTTCCTTCTAGACTTCATGGTCTACTTGAGGTCATGAGGAGTATTGATGGCCACTCCCGAGGAGGACTTGGGGAGGTGATATCTTATGGAGAAAATGCTTACTTTGCACCATACATCATACACTTTCTCCAAACTTGTGAGGATATTGGGGCAACAAGCAAGTGGTTGGGAGGCCACACATCATGCCATTTTTTGATGCAGTTGAGAGTAAAACTGAGCTGGTTGCATTTGAGGGACCATTGTCCTTCTCCCTTATTCCATATGGGAGCTAGTATGATTCTCATTGTGGTTCCCTATGTTGCTGTTGTTCTCATCTTTGTTGGGATTAGGATTGGGAGAGAGGCACATCGGCTGAATGTGTCCTTGGGGAAGGAGACTTCCCACACTTTTTGCATTACATGTTCCAAGGGGAGAATGGGAGATGATATGGCCACCACAGCAAAATACTTGTTTCTTTATGAGGTGGGCCATGAGATTGATTGGAGCACTTGGGCTATAACTCTCATAAATCATTGGGAGAAACTTTTATATGAGTTTCCATGTCATGTTGTGCAACAACAGTTAGGAAAAATGCACTATGACCACTTGGGAAACTGTTGGTACCCTTCAAATCTACATGAAACCTTCAATATTCCTCTCATTTGGATGCCATATGATGGTGATTTCCTATTCATCACATATGGGATGGGTTGGGCCAACATGATTCACAATGTTGGAGGGAATATCTTTGGAGATCCAGTTTTATTCTTGCCACTTGGAGGAAAAATTATTACAGCCCAAGAACATCAAATAATCTACACTTATCATGAGTGGAGAGGAGGACAATGTGGGGTAGGCTACTTTGTCTACCATGTTCAGATTTTCAGCCCACCTACTTTGTAGGAGCCAAAGGTGGAAGAGGATTTTCAGGAGTTGCCATGTTGGGAGGTAACTCATTTTATATGGATGATAGCTTGGGGATGGAGGATCCACATGGGAATGATGGTTCCCAACACATTTCAGATCCCATTCCTCAAAGGGACCTCTGGACAACACCTTATTTCCTCGTTGAGTACTTTGTGTATTTCCGAAAATCCTTCCCGGGTTCTCTTGGAAAGGTGTTTAGGAGGCTAGATCTTCACTCCTAGCATTATTTGAGCTATACAACAACAGATCTACATTGAAGTATCTTTATGAAACATTTTATGCCCTAAAACTACACTTTCATGGCTCATGGCACTTGTATGGAAGTGTTTTTATATGTATGACATATTTTCTTAGAGGTATATTTTCTATTGCTTGAGTGATTAGATCCTCAAGATATTGTGCCTATTATTTGCTGATATGTTTAATAAGATGGCTATACATTTGTCTCATATCATGGTGTGTTGATTAATTCACTGTTCTTTCCACTATTGTGTTCATATATTGCTGCTTCCCCATTTGGGAATATTACATCATGCAACTCTAATTTATGTACAACTTCATCTACAATGATATTTACATCTAATTCATCAAACTGTTCTTCTACATTAGTATGCACAACTATCTGATTTTCTACTTGAGCAGCTAAGACTATGTTATTTTATTATACTCATCTTTGGACTGCAGGAAGTTTTCTATTTTTTTATCATTTCCAAATACCTATCAATACCTCATGTTGTCTGGTAAAAATGGTCGATGTTTAACCTCCATTGTATATTGTCTATTGGGATGAGGCATTTTGCATGTGCTGGTTGAAAAAGCCAGACCATTAGCTAGGAAATTTTGATGTCAGGGTATCACAAAAAGATCATCTTCTACAAAAGTGTGTAAGAAATCAAGCACAACATTTCTGTATGCTCTTGATCTAGGATTTTTTCACAAAGGAAAAATTCGTAATCTTTCATTAGATGCAAAAAATTACATATTACATTTTACTAAGTATACTGTCTTGTGAGTTCAAAGTATTTATCTGACTTTATACACTAGTCAGTGTTACCATGAGTAACAGTGCGCATATAGATATAATAATCTCGGTGCATAGCTTATTGATCCATATCATCGCCAAAAAAGAAAAAGAAAAATGTAAAATCTGGAGTATGTACATATAATAAATACTATTCAGCTGTGTATAATTACAAATGACATGAGAATATATGTATATTTCCCCAAAAAACCATATCCAAAAAGCTGTATCAAAAATCAGCAGCCTGCTTTGCCTGACAGTCCTCGATGAAAGGCCTGTGGAAAAATCTGTGCACCTGTGAACCGATCTGTTCAGTAATATGCCAAGTGCCCCAAGTCAACTGCGAGGCCTCTTTGGAAAGTGAGTCTGCCATTTTGTTCTGATGCCTGTAAATGTGAGAGACAAAGATGGAGTCAAATTGTGATTTGAGCAGATGTACTTCTTGCAGTAATGCAGTGAGTGTGTGAGTGTGACACTGTTCATGAGATTTGAACCAGTTAATCACAATGTGAGAGTCACCAAAGATCTATAGGTGATTGCAATTTTGTTCACGGGCAAAGATCAGAAGGAGTCTTAAGCATTGCAGTTCAGCAAAATTGTTGGTGCCAGGTCCCAGACCCATTCTAAGTTGATAGTGATGCATTGCATTGATGTGTAGAGTTCCCCCCCCACCGCAACCATTTTGTGTAGCCACGCCATCAAAATAGGCCCACGACCAGTTTTGATCAATAATTTCAGGGTTGTCAGGTTTCACAGTATTATGCTTTTCATCTTCTGGAATAAGAGAGTATGACACCAATATTGCTTGACAAATGTGATCCTCAATTACAGGCTGGTTATTGAAGGTGAACTTGTTCCGATTAATCTAGATCTCCCAGGTGAAAACCAAAGGCAGGTTACGCAGCTTTGTAGTGTTGACCATAGTCTGCCACCAATGAGTCCAAGCGTGGATAATAGAATTACCCCGCCAGCGTAGAAGCCCGGAAATATTCTGTGTGACCTATAACCAAATGCGTTGAATAAAGGGGCAGTCCAGAAATAAATGAGAGGTCGCTTCCGCATGGTTATGACAGTAGCAGCATCTAGAAGGGCCGATTAAACCCCGCCTATGAAGATAATCCATAGTGGGGATACAATTATGTAGGATGCACCAGAAAAGTAATCTGTATTTATGTGGGGCTTTGAGTTTCCAAATATTTGTCCACCACTCGAGCTTTTCTGGTGGTTCTTTGTGATGATAAAGAGTTAAATATCCAATTTTGGTAGTGTAAAAACCTCTTGGGGAGATGGCCCAAATCAAGTGGTCCTCCTGTTGATTCAGTAGAATATGCGATGCTTGTAAAGCTCTGATGTAATTTGCCTAGCATTGTGCGCCATTCCGAGGAATGTGTATATTATCAGCAGATAGCCAATATTGAGTGTGCCAATTTGTACGGTCCGGGTCCTGAATTTGTGAAAGGTACCGAATACCTCTGTTGGTCAGATGTGTAATGATCTAGTCCGGAAGTTTGAAGTATACCCCACTCCCCGACCAAGAGTTCGTTCCCACTCGGGCCGATTCCCTAGATCCAATTTTCCAAGCGAGTCCTTGTTGAATAAGTGGAGCAACCTTGGTGATTTCTTTCCATATGATGGATGCCTCGGGGGTGGCCCGAATGTTACCCCTCACCCAATCAAGTGTGCATTTGGGGGAAATATACTTAGCAATAATGACCTCCTTCTAGAGACTTTGGCCAGTAATCAGGTGCCAGCACATTTTAGCAGCAAGAGCGTTTGAAAATATGTAAAGATCCTTTAGACCCCATCCACCCCATTGTTTGGGTCTGCTAATTCGGTCCCAAGCAATCCATGCAAAGGTGTTGTCATTTTCCTGATTTCTCCATAAAAATTTCTACAAATCTGTGTAATGCGCTTTGTGACACCAATAGGTATCCATGCCAACGACATCCAATATACAGGTATAGGTTCAAGGACAGATTTGATCAGTACCAGAGGGCTTGCTCGGGAGAGCCATCTATGATACCAAATATTGATCCTTCATTCCACTTTAGCAATGAGCCAGTTCCAGTCTTTGATATGATAGTCATTTGGCTTGATGTGGAAACCCAAATATTTTAATCCATCCCCAATGTTGTTATGAGTAAAGGCATATGTGTTCAGAGCAATTCCTTGTTCATGTGCCGAGCATCTAGTCATTATAATGATGGATTTAGAATTGTTGGGTTGCATACACGTCGCCCTGCAGAAACATTTAAGAATATTTCCAAATTGTAGGGAGTCCTAAACAGAGCCATCCAGAAAAATGAGTACATCATCAACAAATAATAAATGTGAAAGTTGTATGATTTCATTTATTTGAATAACATGCAGCAATCCATCCGTGTAGGCCTTTTTAATGAGGACATATAGACCTTCCATAACTAAAATGAAGATGAGTGGTGAGAGGGGGCACCCTTGTCTCAGTCCCCTACTAGCATGAAAAAAATCCGATGCAGTGCCATTAAGAAGGATACTGAATGAGGCATGAAAAATACAACCCATAATCCAATTGATGAACATGGGGGGAAATCCACTTTGTATAAGAATGAGATGGAGGTAGCTCCAATTTACTTGGTCAAAAGCCTTTGAAAGGTCAATTTTGAGAATGGCGGATTTGAGATTCTTAGATATAATGGTATGCAGGGTTTCTTGTGTAGTGCCAATGGCTTTGTGGATCTGTCGGTGGCGAAGAAAAGCAAATTGTTCCTTGGCAATCTAAGAGGAAAGGACAGGTTTGATCCGATTGGCAATGATTTTGGATATAATTTTGTATAAATAGTTACAGAGGGATATGGGTCTATAAACCTGAAATGAAGAGGGGTGGCCAGTATTGGGAATAATAGCAATAAAAGTAGAGTTAAATCCATCATATATTCTACCCTTTACATGGCTATCTTCCATGACTGTAAGGAGATCATTGCCAATCAACTCAAAAAAATGAATGAAAAATTCAATGGGCCAGTCGTCCGGTTCGGGGCTTTTGTCCTTTGGGAACCATTTGAGAACCCCTTCAAGCTCGTTCATCATGACCGGGGCATCAAGTCCCTCCTCTTGTTCATGGTCTACATATCTATGAAATAAACTGGTGATGTGCATGATCTCCGGTAGGTCAATATGCAGTGGAGCTCTGTAAATGTTAGAGAAGTGTTGTATGCCCATATCAAGAAGTTTAGGGTGAGTTCTGGCCACATGTTCATGTTGTTCAGTAAGTTCCCAAATCATATTGCAATGTTTTCGGCCATTTTCATGCTATTGGAAAAATTTGGTATTCTCATCACCAGCCTGGAGCCATATGGCCCTGCTTTTTAGCCTCCAGTCTGCCTCATTCTGTTGCAGTAGCTTCCTTCTAGATGATTCAAGTGTGATGAGTTGCTCCTTTGTATCACCAGATCTATACCCAAGCATATTAGAAGCATTGAGTCTAGCAATCTCCAATTCAATCCTTTTCAATTCATCACCCTCTTTTCTTCTTTTTTTCCGAGTCCACTTAATGGTCAACCCTTTGATTTGCTTGAGGTTTTTAGAAATGACCCGGGCCGGTTCAAAATCTGGATGCTGTTGATGAATCCGGATGCTGTTGATGATGGTGCCACTCTTGAACCACCAGGATATGGTATTCAGGCTCAAGTAGACATCTGGAATTGAATTTAAATGGAGGTCGGGCCCGTTTTGGTCCAATATCAAAATCTAAATAAACAGGAGAGTGGTCTGACATGCCCCCATGTCCCACCCATTGTCGCACCTTGTCCAAAGATTGAAGTAATGGTAACTTGATGAGAAAATGATCCAACCTACGAGCCAATGCAGCATCTCCAGTTTTGCGGTTCCTCCAAGTAGGCAGAAATTTGGGCATCTGGATGTCGATAAGGTCTGCATGTTCCAGACTAGAAATGATGAAATCAACCAGAGGATCAGGAACTGCGTTCAATCCCCAGGATTCCGAGATGCCTAATGAAAAATTAAGATCACCACCCATAATGACAAGTGGGTGGTCTAACAGTGAACAATTTAATAGAGAATGCCAGAACTCCCACCTATTAGAGCAAGGCCCGTAGACATTAATCAGAGTGAAGGGGGTTTCAGAGTTACAGATGTTGATATCCATGTCGAGTACCCCTTCCCTGCCCCAGAAATTTATCAAATGGGTGGTTCTGTTGTTAATACCCAAGGCACATCCACTAGATCTGCCTCTTGCATCTAATGTAATGAAATTCCAATTTGGCATAATCAAAGATAGAGTGGATGATATGATAATGCTGTCCCCCAGTGTTTCCTGAAGAAATAGAATGTCAATAGGTTGTTGTGCCAGAAGAGCTTTTAGTGCCAATCTCTTGTCGGGGTTGGCAAGTCCCCTGCAGTTGTAGGTGAGACAAATCATTATGGAACCCCGTTACAACGCCTTCTTTCTCTAAGGACCCGCATAAGGGTAGATTGGGTACCAGCTTCGACCTATATATTAGCTCTCTTAATGGCCTTTGCCAAATGTGACGGTGTTACACTAAAAACTGTCACCTTGACATTCTGCTGACTGTATGAGCTCATTAACACTCATACATGCCTCCTCTCCAAGTCTTACAACCTTTGTTCCTCATTCCAACCCTAAAATCAAGAGAAAACCCAATAAAATCTCTGAAACTCAGGGTACGCAGGTAACATGAAGCCTGCCTACGCTCCTAGCTTGGGTACGCAGGTAATACACTTCTTACTTGCATTCCAGAATGTATTTTTTTCTTGTAATTCCTGCGTACCCCCTCCAAAGTAAAAAAAACGAAAAACTAAAGTGAAAAAGTTGAATTTTGGTCAATTCTAGAAGGTTCTAGATGAGATTTTTTGGGGATGAGTACGCTTTAATAAGGTTCATGCATCCCTCACCTTAAGGAACTAATCCCTTGATGTGAGGAGCCTATCCCTTTGAATGAGGATTCTATGCCTTCAAAGGTGGAACCATAACCTCCTCATCTACTCTATAAAAAGAGGCATTGGGTAGCCTCAAAGGGGAGTTCAAGCTTTGGTGTGATTGAGTTGAAGTGCTGTTGAGATTTAGACTTCTTTCTGCTGAGCTTTTGAGAGGAAAGATAACATACCTCTATGTGCTCCTGGAGGAAGAGTGCAAGGCTTATCAAAGTAGAGGGGACTCCTGCTTCGGACCCCGGGAATGCCTGTTCAACATCAAGGCTAAGGATGAAGGTGCTTCTGTTAGTATTTTATCCTCAACTGCTTGGAAAGCTTTGGGTTCCCCTCTGCTTATGCCTATTACGCAGAATATGAAAGCTTTTAACAGAACCATTAGTGAACCTTTAGGGATCCTTCCTAAGTTTTCTATTAATTTGGAAGGTAAAACTATCTGTATTGATCTTATGGTAGTTCGAGGTCCCTTGGATTTCAATTTACTCCTTGGGCGAGACTATGTTTATGCAATGAAAGCTGTCGTATCGACACTCTTTTGCATGATGTCTTTCCCTCACAATGGAAATATTGTGATTGTAGACCAGCTTTCATTCCCTAGTATTGATTCGACTACCAATAATTCGACATCCCTGAATGTTCCTCATATGCAAGTGGTATCTACCCCACCACGAGTTAATTATGTGGCAACTAGTCCCACGTTTTCAATTACCGATGTAAGCGAGTTTCTCACTATTTTCTCGTCTTCCTTTGACTTAGATCTGGTAATTGACATGGAAAACTCTATGGGATTATTTGAACGTGATGTTTTTATCCCTTTTGAGTCCCTTGACATGTCTTCCTTTTATAGAACTGTTCTTCCATCTGATGAAGACCTCTTGGAAGCCATGATCAAGGTGTGTCCATTGACATGTATTTCTTCCAGTTGGAAGCCATGATCATGTAGCTGAGGATAGTTCCTTTTACTGTGTCAACCTCGTTAAAAAATGAATCAGTGAGTATGAGGAGAGTTCCTGTTACTGCATCAACCTCGTTAAAAAATGAAACATGTTGTGCCGAGGATAGTTCCTTTTACTGTGTCAACCTCGTTAAAAAATGAATCACTGAGTGTGAGGATAGTTCCTTTTACTTTGTCAAACTCATTAAAAAATGAATCAGTTAGTCGAGAGCATAGTTCATTTTCTTGTGTCAAGCTCGTTTAAAAAATGAAACAAGCTTCCATGAGGACAGTTCTTTTCCTGTGTCAACCTCATTAAAAAATGAATCAGTTCGTCTGAGGATAATTCTTGTTACTGAGTCAACCTCGTTAAAAAATGAATCAGGTATGAGGACAATTCTTTTCCTGTGTCAACCTCGTTAAAAAATGAATCAGTTAGTTCTGAGGATAGTTTATGTTACTGAGTCAACCTCGTTAAAAAATGAATCAGGTATGAGGACAGTTCTTTTCCTGTGTTAACCTCATTAAAAAATGAATCAGTAGGTTATATAGGTAGATTGTAAAGAGTAGATACAAGGATAGTTTCTTTTACTGTGTCAACCTCGTTAAAAAATGAAACATTTATGCGAGGATAGTTCCTTTTACTGTGTCAACCTCGTTAAAAAATGAATTAGTGAGTGCGAGGAAAGTTCCTTTCACTGTATCAACCTCATTAAAAAATGAATCAGTTAGTTCAGAGGAAAGTTCTTTTCCTGTGTCAACCTCGTTAAAAAATGAATTAGGTATGAGGACAGTTCTTTTCCTGTGTCAACCTCATTAAAAAATGAATCAGTAGGTAGATTGTAGAGAGTAGATTAATAGATTAGAAATAAGTAGTTTCTGAGGATGGTTCCTGTTACTGAGTCAACCTCGTAAAAAAAATGAATCAGGTATGAGGAAAGTTCCTTTTACTGTGTCAACCTCGTTAAAAAATGAAACACGTTGCCATGAGCATAGTTCTTTTCCTGTGTCAAGCTCGTTAAAAAATGAAACAAATCCTCCCTTAATTGAGTCGAGTCTTTGAATAGACCTCGTAAATGTTAAGTAATAGATTTAGGTTAGTTTTTAGGTCGGGTCTTTCATATGATCTCGTAAATGAACCTTCATTCCATCCAGCTATTTATTACCAGTGTACTTAGTTGAATGAAATGAAGCTGGGGGGGCATGCGCTCTAGCAGTTACGCTTAGGGGGCATCAAGCACAGTTTTTTCTCTGTTTCAAGCTTGTGTAAAAATGAAACCACTTTGAAGCATAGTTTTTCTCTGTTTCAAGCTTTTGTAAAAATGAAACCTATCTTGAGTCAATTTCGGTTATTTTCAAGACTCGTTAAACTCATGAAAATCCCAAGATTATTTTGCTATCTTTCATTCTCGTAAAACACATGAAAATGCCGAGTTCTTTCCGTCTTTTCCTGCTCGTAAATTAAATTGAAATTCGGCCACAGGAGTACATTTTTATCCCTTTTTCGAACTCGTTAAAACTTACGAAAAAGTGAAAACCATGAGTACATTTTTATCCCTTTTTCGAACTCGTTAAAACTTACCGAAAAAGCGAAACTCTTGAGTTCTCTTTTAAGCCCTTTTCAGACTCTCTAAATATGAAAAGATTGCCGAGTACTTGACTATTCGAACTCGTTAAAGTAAATGAACAGTCGTCCCTTCAGTATAAGTTTACCCCTTTTACGGACTGAAATGGACTATTTACGAAAAAGGTATACGTTGACTAATTATGGTCAATAGAGTTCTCTCCCGCATTATTTTATCCTTTTTCGGGCTCGAGAGACTAAATTTACGAAAAAGTACACCCATGGAGTTTTCTTAAGTTTTTTCTCCTGACTCCCTAAAATTTAAAAACACTGAGTTTCTCCTATACTGGACTCGTTAAAATTTAACAGTAAAGGACCTATTCAATTTTAAACAGGAACGAACCACTCCTTCTTAGGGTTCGAATCTTAAACTAAGTTGGACTCATATGAAGGATGAGCTTATAAACAAGCAAATGTTATCCTCCTCAAGCTTGTCAAAAATAAAGAGGTACTTGCCAGAAATGGTGGGGGAAAAGAGAGAAAAATGAACCTGTTTGTTGTATTTTGATTATTCGAAAAACCGTTAACCACTCTTGAACACGACACTTTTGTTCACCTGGGTTGGGAAATCCTTTGCCTAACAGTTAATCAAACCATTTTGAAAGTCTTCAGCCAGTTTTTGGGTATTAGCTTTGGGTCAATTGTCACCAAGCCATCTGTAGTGTCGTTATGTGTTCAAGAGGACAGTTCAAACAAACCATTCATCTGCAAAATATTTGTCTTCCATTTTGACCATCCCTGAGTCAGTCCTTGCCAATATATTTCTTCAAAACTTGATCTATGATTTCATGTTGTGGGCTTGCCTACAACGGATCACTTTCTATCGACGACAACTCATTATCTAGGAAGTTGATCCAGAAATCGTCAGTACCTTGAAATTTGCATGCCTCAATGGCAGGTTTCTCGCCTTCGACGACAGGTTGCATCATTGACCTTCGATCGAATGATTCCGTGACATGTTCGACTTCAGCTCATTCATTCACATTTCATGGATTGTACTGAGTACTTTGAGAGCCATTGACATTACTAGTGGTTACTCTCACACTTGTTAATAGTTTACATTATTGACTGGTAATCAAGTGGTTTCTACCATGTTTGACTTCGACACATTTATTCACATGGATAGAATCGTACTGGTTCGAGAAACGAACATCAAGATCCTGGATCTAGTTTCTACCATCCAGGTTGCGAGGAATTTTGTTATTCATTTATACGGTGAACTATTCATAAACAAATGGCTGCGTCCATACTGCGTCTACACATGTCTATACTGTTGATGTATTGAAAAGCATTCTTGTATCTGAACAGTTTAAATCAGTTTTCTAGTTAGTTTTGATCTGAGTATGGGAATTCCTACCTCAACGATGATATGATTACATATATATATTTTGCATTGAATGTTTTTACAGGTTTCGACTGGGGTGTCCACAGGATGATCCTTGAAATAATAAAGTACTTCATTCTTCATATATGACAGACTTCATCTTCATCTATTCCAGACTTCGCACTTTAGGGGGGAATTTGTTGCACTAAAAACTATCACCTTGACATTTAGCTAGTTGTATGAGCTCATTAACACTCATACATGCCTCCTCTGCAAGTCTTACAACCTTTGTTCCTCATTCCAAGCCTTAAAACTAGAGGAAAAACCCTAAAAATATCTAAAACTTAGGGTACGCAGGTAACATGAAGTATGCCTGCGTTCCTGGCTTGGGTACGCAGGCAATACACTTCTTACCTATGTTCCAGAACACAATTTTCCCTTGTAATGCATGTGTACCCCCTCCAAAGTAAAAAAAGCGAGAAACTAAAGTGAAAAAGTTGAATTTTGGTCAATTCTAGAAGGTTCTAGATGAGATTTTTTGGGGATAAGTACGCTTTAATAAGGTTCATGCATCCCTCACCTTAAGGAACTAATCCCTTGATGTGAGGAGCCTATCCCTTTGAAGGAGGATTCTATCCCTTCAAAGGTGGAACCCTAACCTCCTCATCTTCTCTATAAAAGGAGGCATTGGGTAGCCTCAAAAGGAGTTCAAAATTTATGGATGATTGAGTTGAAGTGTTGTTGAGATTTAGACTTCTTTCTGTTGAGCTTTTGAGAGGAAAGATCACATACCTCTATGTGCTTCTGGAGGAAGAGTGCAAGGATTATCAAAGTAGAGGAGACTCCTGCTTCGGACCCAGGGAAGGCCTGTTCAACATCAAGGCTAAGGTTGTAAGGTTCTTCTGTTATTTTAAGATTAATACAATCAAGTTTTGTTTTTCTCAATAAATTGTCGTTCGATTGTTTATTTCAATAAGCCGTCGTTTGATCATTTATTTCATAGATTCCTTGATCACTATGATAGGTATGTTTTATAATTATTTGTATGAGTGTTGTGAGGAGGATGAATCAGAGCAGGGAGATGTTTGACAAGAGGACGGGTGTACGGATGAATGAGGTATAGAGGGAGTGATGGAAGGAGGGGCCTGTGCAATAGTGTAATTGAGCGATGGAATACTAAAAGCAATCCTATGATCAATTGAAGATAAACTAGGAGAGCATGAGGAAAAAATTAACAAGAAGCATAAATAGATGTGATGAGTCAGGGAAAGGAGGGGTACTTGGAAATCGAGCCAAGTGTTAGATGGATGCTGGGGCCGTATGAGCATGTGTTCTAGCATGAGTAATCGGCCAAGATGGAAGTGGATGCGCCTCCTCGGAAGCTGTATGCTGTTCCAGATCACCCGTAGACCGCGTCACATCCTGATAGCAGTTGTAGGTGAACGAGTTTGTTTGCACAACTACCGATATCTTGTTAGCAATGGGCTTGGGGTGACCCATCAAAGGGAATTCCTTGTAGAGGTGCCCCACCTCATGGCACTTCCAACATCTGAATGGAATGCCCTCGTAATCCAGTATTTGACACCACACCATGCTTTCAAAATACATGTTGTAGGTATCATGGAGTCTGTCTCTGGTATCAAGGAAAATGAGTATGTGGGCCACAGATTTTTTCCCAGAGACAAGGTAGGAATGATCATGGTCAAGATAGTGACCAAAATCCTCGCCGATATTCCTGAAGGCAGTCTTGTTCCAGAACTGAATCGGTAATCCAGGGAGTCTCATCCAAATGGGGCTAGCCCCAACGTTTTCCTTATTGGGATCGAACAGTGGTGTCCAACGCTTGAGAAGGACATGATGTAATTCAATGTGCCAGTAATGTTCCAGGGCCCAATCAACCTGGGTCGGCACAGTGGATGTGAGAGTGAACCAACCGTGCCTAAGAAGAGCAACCTCCGGGAGGTTTTCCAAAATCGCCCCCCATATTTATCTGATCCATTGCAAGAGTCGAGGGATGGAGTATTTCCAACCCCACACCCTGCCCACAAGAACCCTAGAAGCCATATAGGAAATATCCTCCAGACCCCTATCACTGCTGAAATTTGAATGGCGGCAGGATTTATTTTTGGTAGTCCTGTGTTTTTTGCCACCAACCGAGATCCATAGCTCCGGGGTGCCTTCAAATTCTGAAGACGTGTGAGTGTTATCCCCAATCGGGGTGTCCACTAGGATATTCGAAAAAACCCCCGATGCCACAGTCTAAACCCCAGCAGCATTCGATGAGTTTTGACCACATTCATGAATATTTAAATTGCCCAAATTTTGTGTCGCCTCGGTGATGAAGTGCAGCTCCGCTTCCGTAAATGGTGTTGTATAGGGCAAATCAGTTACCGGAAGTGGAGGAAAATCGAGTGACCTGAAACACCAAATACCACCCGTCGATGGTGAGAGTGACACATTGCTGCCAAACCCCTAACTGTCACCAATGGGCGTCGAGCAATCGGCCGCGAGGGTAGTGTCTGTCCCATTCAGTGCTAAGGTGGGTTGAGTGGGTTCCAAGTCGACCATAGCATTGCCATCCTCCTGTTCCTGGAGCCCCCAGATATCCACACCAACCAAAGGATCCTTCGAATAATCCACCTCTTCCTCATAACCACTCATGCTGGGTGAGACAAAAGAACCTCGAGCAAACAGAGGTCTGTGGGCTATGGTGGACTGAAACAACTATTGAATAAAATAAACCCACAATACCCGCGTCGTTAAACCGCTTCCCACAGGTGCGTTAAACCCCATAGAGCACAGTGTGAATAAAAAATAGAGCCCAGAGCATATTGAAAGCAGCGTCCTAGAAATCCGCAGAATGTGCACATAGAACATTGTAGTGTCGGAGTCAGGTGCAGATAGCGCATGTTAAGTCCCTATATTAATAGTGTAGCCCCTTATTATGTTAGTGTAGCCCCCCTTATTGTTATTATTGTACCCCTGTAACCCCCATATTGTTAATATTGTGCCCTTAAATTATTATTGTTAGGTCGGCTAGGATTACATTGTGGTCCCCTAGGGTTACATTATGGCCCCATGGACTCCTATATATAGAAAGGAGGTTTTGTAAATTGTATCATCCAAGAATTGTTCATTCATGTAATGTATTGGAGGTTGCCCCCTCGAAGTGGCTTATTTCTAAGGCGTGAATATCTCTTTTCTTCTCTTTTTGGAGCTGGTTACACAACATTTGGTATCAGAGGTTTGGATTCTAGGGTTTCGCTGCTCCAAACAGGTCATCGTGGCATTTTCGCTATAACTTTTTTCTACGAAGTTTCAGAAGCTGAAATTTTTAGGGTGCGAAGCTGAAATCCTGAGGAAGATTGTCTAAAAATTTCAGAGCTTGGTTCGTAATATTTGCGGAGATATCATCTGTGGAAGTTAGGCCTTTTTTCAAGCTCCTAAACGGGTCATCGCGGAATTTTCGCTATAAAAATTTTTCTACGAAGGTTCAAATTCTGAAATTCATATGGTGCAAAGCTGAAATCCTGAAGAAATTTTTCAAAAAATTTCAGAGCTTGGTTCGCAATATTTTTGGAGATATGATCTGTGGAAGGTAGTGCTTTTTCAGGCTCCTGAATTTCATCTCAAAGAGGTGATCGTGGGAAAAGTTCAATAGCTCTCTCTCTGAAGGTTGGATTTGAGTGCCGTCAAAAGTGGTTGCAAGTAAACGGCCTTTAGTTTCTTGGATATCAATTTCAGAGACAAAGAACAAAACAGTGACACGTGGCAAGTCGTACAAGTTCGCTCTACTGAACCAGTCCAAAATTAGGTCATTGTGGGAGATTGGACACAAATTTTTCTTGGAGAATCCAAATTAGGCCAGACCTGTGGAATTTGAAAGAGAATTTAGAGGGCTACTTCAGTGCTGAATTTCAGATATTGAAGAGCTGCAATCACAGAGATAATCCAATTTCAATATCAAGCTCCTCAAAAGCAAGAAAAAAGTGTGTATTTGTTTTCAGAATTGCATAAGTCTTGTTTGAAGAATCAATTTGAATTGATTCCAAGGGCATATTGTAGAATTTTTGTCAGTATTGGGTTCTATAATGCCTCCAAAAAATAATTCCATACCCATTAATCCCTCAAAAATCTATACCATGACGCATGAAGAGGAAGAGTTGCAGTATGAGATATCAAAATTATGGTACCAAGTGAAACAAGTTTCGATCTTACGAAGAGCAATTGAAGATGAAATAGATGGTTTAAAAGTAGAAATGAAGGCTAAGTTGGATGGTTTGAAGGATCAAATAATAGCAAATATGGATGATAAATTAGTGGAATATCACATCGAGCATCAACAACAAGTTCTCCAACTCTCAAAGGATAACCCAACTTTGGTGCAGAATCTAATGAAACAACAGGAAGATCAACATCACATCGAAAGAAGTTATGAAGCAGTCATAGAAACAAGAACTCGAAAAGTACGATCAATTTCAGAGTATCTCAGCAAGTGGAAGAACTTTCTTGTAAAATATTTCACATGGGAGGATGAGAATTTTATACAGAAGCATCAAGAAATAATCAAGCGTTGAGGACAACACTTGTTTGAAGGAGAGGGGCATGTTAAGTCCCTATATTAATAGTGTAGCCCATTATTATGTTAGTGTAGCCCCCCTTATTGTTATTATTGTACCCCTGTAACCCCCATATTGTTAATATTGTGCCCTTAAATTATTATTGTTAGGTCGGCTAGGATTACATTGTGGTCCCCTAGGGTTACATTATGGCCCCATGGACTCCTATATAGAAAGGAGGTTTTGTAAATTGTATCATCCAAGAATTGTTCATTCATGTAATGTATTGGAGGTTGCCCCCTCGAAGTGGCTTATTTCTAAGGCGTGAATATCTCTTTTCTTCTCTTTTTGGAGCTGGTTACACAACAGCGCATAAACAATCCAAACCAGCGATCAGTGCCAAGAATCTCTGAGGTAAACCGCCACCCTCGCTAGTTGATCTAGGATGTTTTGCAGCATACTCTCCTTTAATCTATTTAATAATCAATTCAGAATCTCCATGAACATAAATTCTTTTAGTACCTAATTTATTCAATAATTTCAAGCCTAAAAGAAGTGCTTCATATTCTGCTATGTTGTTGGTACATTGAAAATTCAGTTTATATGAATGAGCTACGACGTGATTATTCCCTGAATTTGAGACCCACACACCTGCTCCTGACCGTGCTTTACTACAAGAACCATCAAAGCTCATATTTCGAAAAGGTTTAGTTTCAGTGTTTTTTTGTACAATTTGTGTTTGATTTTTATGTGTTTCACAAATATTATTTTCAGCACTGGTAACCTGAGCATCAACATCTCCATCATTATACAGAATAAAGGAATCTAAATTAGAGTGAACAGAGTAAAGGGGGTAGTTATGTGGCTTCTCCTAACTACTCACCATGTATTTCGTTAAGGTTTCCCTATACAGTCTTCTCTGTTGACCAAACACTGGGATGGTTGCATAAGTCATGTCCATTTGTAGGGTACCTTGTAATTTTTCTCCCCAAGAGTGTGACAAAAACATGCCATACTTTGGGGGAATATTAGCCACTACTATGTTGATCACTAGACTCTTAGCTGCGATTTGAGCTAAAGTGACACATAGATCCTTAATGAGACCTAAAAATCTTACTTTTATTGAATTAAATGAATACAAGTCTTTGTATGGCCTAGTAATGTCAAGACCAAGTTTCTCCATAACAATTTTTAGCATCAAAATGTGTGAGGCACCTGGAACGAACATAACATTGTCTAGAATTTTATCATGAACATTAAGACTAACATAAAATGGAGGGACTCCTCCTTCCTGTGGTTTACCATCTACCTCTGGAAAAAATAATAATTCAGGCTGGTCATCATTCAAATTGACAGTATCATTGTTTTCTCCTATGTTCAAAGCCTTCATAACTTGAGTTTTGTATATATTTTTATTCATTAACTCAGTCAAAGGTATAGGAATTTTCAACTTTTCTAGTTCATTTTCAATATTGAATGATGTTTGAAATTTATTTAAGTTCAAAAAGTCAGATTTATCACCAATTTATTTTACCACATGTTCTTTTTGGTGACTGGTGGTTGGAATGTCTGTTTGAGTAGTTTTGGAGGAACTCTCAACAATATTTTTAGCAGGAATGTCAACTGTCTTCTTGCTAGAACCATCAACAGTTTTCTTAGAAATTTTTTCTGGTTTTTTCTTGAAAGTGGTGTTAGAAGTTTTCTTGACAGGGTTTTCATTAGTCTTTTTGTTTGGAGAATCTAATGTTTTCTTACTCCTAAGATTGTACTATCTGTTGTAACTCCTAGAGACAGTCTAGAGTTGTTATAGACCAGTGCCTAGTACATCTTATGAGGTGTAAAGAGCAGGATATTTAAGACAACGTTTCATCCCTTAACGTGACAGAGCTCTTACACTACTTCCTTTGAAACAGAGAATAGACTAAAATGGAACCAGAACTTCGGACAGTTTGAAGTATTTGGAATAACACTAAACAAATGAAATGTTAATATTCAGATACTACTGCATCAGACAATTTTAAGACAGGTCACCATAATCAGGGCCAGATTCACGATATATGGCAGAGAAGGTATATGTAAACGATTGTGGAGATGTACAGCAGGAAGGAGATATCGGCTGTCAAATAAATGATATTAAGAAGAGCTTCATGGCATACATTGGGCTTAAATATCTAAGAATCCATACATACCAAGAACTCCCGTCAATAACATTTCAATACAACCAACATAGTAGAAATACGATTGAAATGCAGGTGGAACAATATATTACTCCCGAGCCATTTAAAGTATCAAGCCGCTACTGATATAAGTATCAACACGATAAGTTCATATCAAAAGACGAAAGACACTCGCATTCCAGGATGTAATACAAGAGACATGACCATAAATGAAATGAACAATAGAGGAACACACACTACCATACAACCATGTCCAGAATCCTTACTAAGATGAAACTTCTTATTATTGAGACCCAACGGGCTCTTCCGGGCAGTATCTGAGCTTTTACAAAACATACACACAGGAAATTCTTACACCATCAATTTTTCTGAAGAAATGGAACCTTGTTTTCTTCTTTTTCCTGTATTATATAGGATCTCTTCTGCCTTTCAGCGAGAAGATATTTTCTGAAAATATCTCTCTCGCGTGAACAAAATTGTTAACAGTCATTGTCAAAACCACAAAATGGCATGATGGGGAAAACAACCCTTCCATCATGCGTAACAGGCCCCGGGCCAAACTTAAAACCAAAATTTAGATCATTGTTCAATGTAAAAGTAAAAATGCAAGAGTGGGAGGAAAAACCGCCCACTCGGAAATTTAAACAAAACATAACTGAATGAAAGTAAAGGCCGTTCAGGCCATGTCATGGATAAAACATGAGGTGTCATGTATGCTGTTGGGTCGAGGCTGTAGTAGACGCTGGAGGAAGCACATCAGTGGAAGGACTAGCATGCTGAGTCAGGAACTGTGTCAACCTCCGCTGGCTTTCTGGATTCGGTTCTGACATCTCTGAGAGTCTCTCTACCCTGGTAAATGCCTCGCCGAAGGTGTGGATGTCTGCATGGGTGGGGAGTCGATACCTGATCATAAGGAGGAGACTAAACTCCTTCTGGAGGGCTGTGATGATGGTAGTAGCCTTAAGCTGAGTTCCTTTGCCCATCTGAAGATCTGACCGATCCCTTTCTGCCCCTAGAAGTGCTGTGTATTGATCGGGGTGCATGAGTATGGCAGGAGCGTTTGGTTCCCAACATGAAGGGAGGCCAGCAGTGATGATTTCGTTCCACACCTTGTTGAAATGTTCCACAATGTCTGCGACCTGTTGGAGAGCCTTCGAAGCTGCCAATCGAGCCTCCTCTTTCTCTATAATTTTCCGACATTCATTGATTTCCATAAACCGGCTGGGAATGCCATGTTTTACCACGTCATTTGCTCTCAGTGTATAGAGAAAAGAAATATAAATTCTGGCATGTCGAGCTCTATTTGGCAGATTATCCCCGGCCTCCTGCAACCTTCTATTAAGATATGGAAGGGTGGACTTGAGTTCACCTATCATTGTCAAAAACTCCCACTGCTCAGTCACTGCCATGATTATATTTGACCAGATCAAGCTCCTGGCCTCACGCAGGGTGAGGTTTCCCTTCGCTTTACTCTTCAATTCGGCAATAATCTGTTGCTGCTCAGTTGAAGTCTTTTTTCCTTCCTCCACTTCTCTTTGTAGCCCATCAATTACTCTGGCCTTTTCAGCCAGGGCGCCCTCCAACTCTACCACCTTTTGCTTGGCTGTTGTTGTCTGCTTCCCCAACACTTCTATCTCGGCCTTAGCTGTGGATAGTTGTGCTGTTGCTGAACCTGTCCCGCTTGATGTTTCGGCTGCATGACAACTGTGCGTATCCCAGCGGGCCTGCAGCTCAGTAGCTCTGCTCTCCAGTTCTTCAATTCTTTTGACCATTTTTTCTTTCTCCTCTCTCTCTCTGGAAAGCCTGGCAACCAGCTCGTTTTTCTCCTCCTCTGCCTGCACCAGTTCATCGGTCTGTACCGGATGTGAAGCTGGTATGCCAGACCGTTTCTTAGCCGCTGAAATGTCCTTCTCCAACTTGGCTATTAATGCAGCTTGCATTCCCTTCCCTCCTTCGTCTGAATTTTTAATCTGCTCTTTAAGGACGCGCACCTGATGTGCGTTGGCACGACAAGCACTCTGTTCTACGGAATAAGATTTGCTCAGGTTGTCGTATTTCTGCTCTGTCTTCCTTAGGGCAAGGGTGATCTGCGAAAGCTTATCTTTCATCATGTCACAGATTGTCTGGAACAGGTCATTCAGGTCCTGTACCGGAACCTTTTTCATGTCGACAACCAATTCAAGCACCTTGTAGCTAGGAACGTCTGAATTCGGGTCCAGGATAGCCTCGGTCATAGAAAGTACCAGGTCTTCGGTGTCTGCATTAACCGAGGCAGAGATTCTGGTGTGATATTTCTCCACGAAACCTCCTAGTTCGGCTCTGTATTTGTCTCGGACGGTTTTATTGGTCAGCTCCCTTTATTTTGTCTTGGAAGGAGGAGGTTCGACGATGGCCTGAGTGACTTCAGTGTAGTCAGAGGAGGCAACGCTGTCTCTTAGAACCACTATTCCTGCCTTGCCTTTATCAAATTCCCCGAATTTAGTAAATGGCTCCAAAATTATCCCTTCCCCGATGACCTCAGCTTCACTAGTGGCCACCTTCTGCCTTTTGGGTGGTGGTGCTCCAGATGTGCCAGTTTCTTGCTCATTGCCCCCTTTATTAACTTCTTCTTCTTCTCCTCCTGTAGCAGACGAGTCCGTCTCCATCTACGAAAACATAGGCGGGACTTCAAGATTAGCCCTCCACTCCAGAAATGGCCTGGACTCATGAATGTAGGGCGCAGACCTATTTCTCTTTCTTTTATTTGAGATGATTTCCCGTGGGTCATAAACCCATCTCTCCCCTAATCTCAGGTCCATGTTCTGCAACATTTTTTCAACAATTGGGAGGGCATATCTAGAATTTACAACAAAGGGGCCAATATTGTCGGGAAGCTTCAGGATGTAGCCTTTCTTAGCGGGGACGAAATGAGGCTAGTCAGCCTTGAGGGCTTGCCGGATGTATTCAAGGGCGTAGACTCGTCGGACAGGAAAAGCTGGGAGCTGGTAGGGGGCTACCTCGGCTCCATAGAAACAGATTTCAGTATACTCTTCTGATAGGAACCAATCGCCGGTACACTGGTACTTCCCAGCCTGTAACCAGCGCTTCATCTCTGGGAAAACCCTAGGGGAAGGCACGTCGTGAATGATGGTATAGGCAATGGACATGAAGGTATTCACGAAATTGACATAACCTTCCCCCCTAGGCAGCTGACGAACAGAGTAATTCCAATCAAAGATTGGCCTGGGCTGGGAATTCTCAGAATACATCCTGTCCAGCCCCAGATGATTAAACTTGTCCGCATGCTGGAACAGGAAGAGGTAGAACACCAACGAACAAAAGCGAAACTTTCGTTCCTTGGCTAGCTCCCGAAATTGGGTCCGGATGGTAAAAGACAGGAAACCTCGAATATCCAGTGTAACTCCATTCTGTATCATAAGCCACAAAAATCGAACGCATACTGAAGAAATGTCTTCAGGGGTCCCTACTCCCAGGAGGCCGGCAATGAGGGACAGAACTGGTCGGACTTCTTCATTAAACAGACTCAATGGGAAAGGCTCCAACAGAGGTAGGGTCGTCGCCTGATCAACGGTTATGGAAGCTATGAAGGCACGGCGGGCTTCCCTCGACAGTTTATTAAACTGTGCGAGCAAGGTTTCATCTTTGAAATTGAAGTAGGCATCGCTGGAAGGGAAACGGAGAGCCTGCCTTATAATATCGGGAGAAAGGGAAAAAATTATGTTACCTTGAGGAGAAATGAAAGCATCCCGATGTGAATCGTAGGAATCTCTGAGCCAGACAATAAAATCGACATAGGAATGGACTTGGGGGGTAATGTGGTGATAGAAGCCAGACGCGACAACTCGGAAACGGTCAGCACTTTTACAGTGGCGGCCAAACAGTAGGGGTTTGATACTCCGTATGTCGAAAGGGTATTTCGGGTCACAGATACCCGCCTGTAAGTCACGAAGGGGTTCAAAACCAGGGGGGTTTCTAGACTCATGGAGCTGGGGAGTTTCAGGTTCGTTCTTCTTGGGCGTTCCTCTCCCCATGGCAGTTATTCAACAAATCGGAAAAGAGAGAAAGGGAAAAACAATGAAAAAAAAACGGAAAATGGATTACCTGAGCAGAGGGTGACAATGCTTGGGAAAGCGACGAGGGGAACCGTGACAGTGACTTGGACAAACCCGGCGTTCTTCCCTACTTGGTATTCGCCGTAGAAAACTACCTGAAATGATTTACCAGAGAGAAATACGGGAGTTTTTACCATTCAGGAGGACTGTTTAGGTTAAAAGGTGAAAATGTAAGAGAACAGAGGGCAAGTGTCGTAAGGACACTGACACTGAGACACGTGGCGCGTGGGGATTGGGTAAATCAGGGTGTAGGTGAGCGCCTCGTGTCGGGTTAAGAGCTGGTACGGGCCTTAGTACTAGCTGTCCTAATAGACTTACCTTACCGTTATTCCATATGCGCTATCCAATCTTTATCATGAAGGACTTCCCCTTTGCCGGACCTACACTTATCTTCCTCACCTGCGCGGGCCCACCTTAACTCCGCCACGAGACAGCGTCCCGCGGCCTATCCTTGTCGTTCTATCTCTGCCGTGAAGTCTTACCATGCCACGTGTCGGAAGTCCGCGGGGGTAAGGGCCTCGTCCCTTCCCCAAGGCTTGACCCCCTCGGACTTACTACGTATGTTGTTATGTATAATCAGGGGCCTTTTCCAATATATGAGTTGACATGTAACGCCACGTCTTCATTACCTTTGCGTTAGATGTTCACTATTGTTCCGCCTTTCATCACTTAGTGCTATTTATCCATTGGTTTCAATATATGTGCGCTTCACCACCTTTTCTCTTTTCGGCCTGATTTGATTTAACACTTGCCACTTGATATACAACTTTAATGTGACCTGTTCGTCCTTTAGGTACTTCCGTGGCTATTGCTAAGAATTTAACAACATTGGCTCCACCTGGGGACGGCACGTTTGTCCTCGAACGTGTCGAGAACTACGCAGACCGCCTGTAGATCTTCTTTGGACAACACTTTTCAGTTTCTAGAGCTCTGCCCTGTACAGATCTTCATGACATATGCATAATCTATGATAAGCAAACGAAAAAAAGCAACTAATATACAATATAATACAGTCAGGCTTTTTCAGCCTTCTTCAGAATTGGAAATATGGTTTGAGGAATTGCCCGTTCACAGGGGCTTCCAACAGATCCCCCTGTAAATTCTCCAGCTTAAACGTATTGTTTCCTCCCTGCTCTGAAATCTTGAAGGGACCGAACCAAAGGGGGTCAAATTTACCATGTTTGCCCTTGTCAGCTCTGCGTACATCCCACCTGAGCACTAAATCCCCCACCTGCAGCTTCCTATCTTTTGTGTGCTGGTCAAACAATTCTTTCATCCTCTCCTGATAGTCCACCAGCCCCTGGTTCACCTGAATACACGTTTTTTCCAGTTCAATCAACTGATTGATTCTTCTGGTCATGCCATCTGCTTCTTCCTGAGTCTCCTGCATGAAACGAGCCACGGGTAGAGCCAACTGTATGGGGAATACAGCTGCTCGCCCGTATACTAGTTCATAAGGGGACTTTCCTGTTGCCCTTTTACTGGTTATCCTGTTTGCCCATAGAGCAAACTTCAGTTGAGTGTCCCAATTTCTCTGGTTCCCATTTATTGTCTTCTTCAGTGCTCTGACCAGCGTTTTGTTAGATGACTCGGCAAGACCATTGCCCTGGGGGTAGTAAGCTGTGGAGTGACCCAGAGTGATGTTGTATTGTTGACATAAATTCACCATCTTAGCAGATTTGAAAGCTTGAGCATTGTCTGTGACTATTCTGGCAGGACATCCAAACCTTGAGATGATGTTCTCTTCTAGGAATTTTATGACCACTGTATCTGTGGCATTTCGTGCGGGGATGGCCTCCACCCACTTAGTGAAGTAATCTGTAGCAGTCAAAATCCATTTGTGCTGCCCACTGGAGGGTGGGTGGATCTCACCTATGAAGTCAATACCCCATTGCTTGAAAGGTTCATCAACATGCACAGGAATCAGGGGTAGGGCTGCTAGCTTCTGTTTTTCAGCAAAATTTTGGCATTTGTCACATGCTCTGACCCAGGTGAAGACATCTCCAAATAGTTTAGGCCAGTAGAAACCAGCCTTCAAAATTTTCTGAGCTGTGCTCCTCCAGCTATAATGCCCTCCACAGATCCCCTCATGGAATTCGGTTATGATGTTCCTTACCTCCCCTTCGATGAGACATAACAGCAGTATGCCTGAAGGATCTCTCCAATATAATTGACCATTAGCTACGGCATACTTCTGAGATTTAAGCCTCAAGGCTCTGTATTTGGACTTATCACAACTGGGTGGGCAGCTGAGCGTCAGGAGGTATTCAACAATTTCTTTGTACCAGAGGCTAGTGAGGTACTTCATCTGTATTTTTTGAGTAGCCATTTCCACCTCTTGTCTCCCTGTCTGTTCCTCAGAAGCTTCACCTGCGATCATGGATAAGTGGATGCCCAGAGCTTGGTGGTTCGATTCTGATAAAATCTTCGCTAGCCCCTGTCCTTTAATTAACTTGGTGGGTCTTATGTCCAGGTCATATTCTTGTATCTTCGCAATCCACCTGCCCCTTCGGCCTTCACTGTCTCCCTGTACTAGGATGTCCTTAACTGCTGTTGTGGGTACAAAAGCAGTCACATGAGATTGTAAAATGTACATGCGAAATGCCTTCAAGGACTTTACCAGGGCATAGGCTTGCTTCTCCAGGATGTTGTATTTTAGCTCTGCATCATGAAGGACTTGACTAAAGAAAGCAATGGGTTGCTCGTACCCATCTCCATTCTTCTGTAGGAGGACCCCTGCCACCGTGTGAGGTGATGCGAAAGAGAAAATCATGAAGGGCTCAGTGAAGTCGGGCTTTGCCAACACGGGAGCCTCAACAAATGCAGTTTTGATCCTTGAAAAGGCCTGCCTTGAATCCGGTGCCCATTTTACCTCATTGTCCTTCTTTAACATATCTGTGATGTGTCTGACTATTTCGGCATAGTTGGGAATGAAT